>CM076583.1:933996570-934275714 GCA_034641835.2 Pinus albicaulis | reverse complement strand
ACCTATAGATGAAAATATTGCTTTACTGCTTCTGACACTCCTACAACTTCTCTTTTTCCTTCACAACCGGAAGCCTCTCCTAACATGAATGATTCTTCAATAGACAATTAATTTTCAGCATGTACTACACCCAGATCTCATCATAGCATAGAGGGCACAGAGTGGGTGAAATCTATCCATGACCAAGCTAAGAAAACCACAAGGTATTTTCATTTTTTTTCAAACATATCTTACTGCCGATAAAACGAATAGCAATAGCTTGCCTCATTGATTGTCGTGATTGATCTTTCTTTCTCTTATTTATGATGAGTCAGGTGCACGTTAATATTATTGTATCACAATGGTGATATAATACTTAAGGTTTGTAGTAAAAAGTGACTTAAGTCGCATATTGAAATAAATTTAGCTGTAGGTTAGGTTATAATTAGTTGATAAAGTGGTTGTATGGGATTTTTGTACGGGACTCCATTTGCCTTATCAACATCGACCATGTTAATCTATGTATCAAGCAATCTTCTAACATTTTAATGTGCAATCCTACCTACAGTTTGTGTGTTAAACTGACATGGTAATGAAGCCACAGTTGAGAAGAAGCTCAAGTTGGAAGTGGGTAAAGACATAGGAACTAAATTAATTTAATTAGACCTATGTGCTAGATTAATTGAGTGACGGTTTGAACTTTGACAAACTACAACACAATGATAGACAAAAAATAAATGGGCACTATCACCACTCAAACCAGCAGGGGACCTAAGAGGGGTTCCTATGAGGGCAACGATGGAGACTTAGCCCACTGTCACCACAACTAAGACTCCTTTCTCTTTATGGACTTTCACCGATGGGAGGAGACTCGGTAGTTTAGGAAGTCATCTGTAAAGTATAGATCAATGAATAAGTGTGAAGTGACTCTAGAAATCCATTCCCTAGGACAAAATGAAGAATGGGACTTGCTTTCCTTTTAAGCAAGGGACTTGATCTTCTAGGGGCAAGGGATAAGGATTGGAGGGTTGAGGTAGAAGAATTACATTTACAAAGGAGGTTCTCAATCCCCCAAATCCTTTGGGAACTTGGATTCCCGAGAAGTCCTTGATAAATAAGCTTTGATGAAGAATGGGACCACAGGAGGCCAAGTGGACCCAACCCAGGTTAGAGGATTGATTTTGGAAACCAATGATGTTCTTAACCTGGGCAAGGTGAGGGGAAATGATCAAACAATAATTTTCTTCCAATAATGTCAAATTGATCCTACTAGGTTCTACCCTTGGGAACATGTAGGAAAAACTTGATCCTAGAGCTAGGGCTTGGGGTAACTGGAGATTCCACAGTCGGAATTGCCTTAAATTCAGAGGAGGGTGAGGGGACCCACCAAAGCAGTTGCCTTTGGAAGATTGAAGTTTTCCTGTGGCCAGATTCCCAAGAAATTGATGCCCTATGTGACCTACAGGGGCTAGACCTAGGGAAAAGGGGGAAAATGTGAAAAAGATGGAAAAATGATCACCCTTTTTTGAGGGACCAGTTCTTGGTTCACTTGGGGACATGGAGTCAAGGATAATAATGAAGAAGGATTCAATTTCTTATCAAGGAGGCCCAGAAATTCAACTTCATCCAATGTTTAGAGGAAAGAGAAGAAAAAGCGACTTTCAAGCATTTATACTTCATACAGATGATGCAAGCTTATCGAGATAACATGATCTCTAGGACATTTCATTCATCTAACAATGACCCATACATAGAATAAGCTAAATAGACATATAATTCCACATTTCATACATGCAATAATTATCCCTAATTATAGCGAAGTTCAATATGCAGCAACAAGGAAAAAAATAGCATTAAATTTGCAATTACAATGTTAGAGAGTATATCCAACCAGCATCACATTTGCAAATAAGAAGCTCCAAGATAGAAATAGCCCAAATCCATACATCAAAATTCATCCATCATCCAAAAATAGACCTCCAAGGAAAAATGCGAAGTTTTCTAAAGATAGAGAGATCCCAATTCAAGTGATGATACAAATGAATCCAACTAACTCCTATTTATACACCTTTTAGAGTTCGATTTAGCTAATGAGCCTACATTAGCGCCTAAACATAAAATAATATGCAAATAACCTAACTTTTGGTGACAAGCCCACCAAACTAGCTCATAAATGAAATAGTAAGCCTCTTAGGAGGTCAAATAACAATATATGCATGTCGTGGGGCCCTCCAAAGGCCTAATATGTAATATTCCTAATTAGTTATGGCTAATTGGAATATTCAAATTTTGCTCAATTTTGCCGTCTATAGTTTATTCATAAATAAAAAGGTGAGTAGAGGAGACATAACTCACTTTAGAAATAAAAGTTCACTCCCTAGTAGCACAACGTTGTAACTTAAGTGAGCCGAGGGGGCCAAGAGACCACGCAGAGAGGGAGCCCACGTAGACACATGGAGGGACTGTGCAGGCCAAGAGGGAGCACGTGGCAACGTTGGAGGAGGTGAGCATTAGGGTTGAGAGGGGCTCATGCTATATAGAGGGGAGAGCCTCCTCATTTTGTTCATTTGTGTTGATGATATTGAGCTGGTCGTTTTGACTTCTTGAGCATGCTGGCTGTTTAGCCTTCCTGCAACACTGTTTAGTGCGTTGAGTGTCTCCGATCGGAGATCTCGCCTTTAGCCTCGGGGGACTTCGAGTGCCTGCTCGGGCAAGGTAGTTTCTTCAGCATTTTGTGGGAGGATTGGTGTTTGGGTTTTGTTGCGGAGCTGTGCATTCAGAGATTGCGCAATCATTGAGAGGGAGGACGCAGTTCATTCAGGAGGAGCTCCGGATTGAGTTTCTTGCAGGGGTTTTGAGCCTGGAGATTGAGTAGATGATCAACCTTTGCCTTTGGGAGGATTTTGGTGGAGTTTGAGGCCGTATTTCAGTTGTTCCTATTCAGCCTCTGTGTAGAGCCTTGGAGGGCAGCGTAATTCCTCAAGGGGGTGATTTTCAAGGATCAGCCATTTCTGATATGATTTCTGGGTTTTGCTGTGGTTGATGAGTAGAGGTGGATTCCAGGTTTTCAGCTCATTCCGGCGAGGGGAACAGCCCCAAGTCATCAATTAATTTCAGCAGTAGCAGCTACACAGTGGTTTTCCAGCAGCTGGGACGCAGTTCAGAGAGCGGCCATTTCCTGGTTATTCTGAGAGTATTTCTTCACTTGCCTTGAGCAAGACTAGGTGCCATCACTCTGATCACCTATTGTACTTCATTATATTTCTCAGTATAATAAAATGGCTTAGCATTCTCTCTCTATTTCTGGAGCATTTGTTATACATGTTATCGATGCTATTGTATGTCTGCATTACTGTTATTTTTATATCTTCGGGCATTCTAGTTCTATACCACTTGGTGTGTTTTTCCTCATACTCTTAGACAGAGTCTGGAAAGGGCCAGGTAGCCTCTAGATCTCACCCTCTTCTCAGAGGTGAAATATCTGGTAAACGCTCTCCCAGTCCATCTCTGGTTGGAGTCTGCTTGTGTTTGAGAGATATCCCTGAAACGGGATATTACAGTGGTATCAAAGCATAGTTCTGGCTCAGCTTGTGGAGCTAGTTGTCTATGACACCGAGGAAGAGGCCCTACATTTGTTATAGAGGCAGAAAGTACAGAGATCGTGAGCATAGTTTGGAGAACACCTATGGAGAGGGAGACTGTGTTCGGGTGGTGGACACAAAATAGGAGGAGCTTGTGACAGATTCAGAGCAGAGAGAGCCGATGGCAGATGATAGTGAGGCAAAACAGTTTGGGGAGGCACTCCTCAAATCAATGCAGGACCTAGCGAGACAGATTGAGGTGATGGGTCAGAGATTCGACGCTGTGGAGGCTAGACAGCGTGAGACCCCACGGGTTTTCCAGGTAGGAGAGGGATCGGGTACATCCCACCATTTGCCGGAGCATGGTGCTACTCAGCGTGATATTACTTAGCCGATGGCTTCACATGCACCTACACGCTCTACCATGCCCACTTTCTTAGGAGCAGACACAGGGGCAGGAGCCCAGCAGGAGGCAGAGCCCGGACATATGGGTGATTATTTTGTAGAGTATCAGGCATATGGGCAGGAGTTCAGGGATGCTCTCTCGTTCAGAGATTTGTTCAGCTTCAGCGGGACAGTAGACCCCGCGACCATCATAGAGGGCACCGACATTATCATGACGGAGATACCCACCGCACAACTAGCAGATTCCACTTGCCTACGTTTGATGGTTCATCAAACAGTTTGACGAAGTCTTGGGTGGAGAAGTTGGACATCTATTTCCAGCTTAACTAGATGTCGGAGACGGAGGCCATCAAGGTGGCGATATTACATTTGGATGATGAGGCCCAGGATTGGTGGTTTCATGGGATGCTTACACTCGGACATTCTACAGTGATGACATATGTCGAGTTTACCAGGAGGTTGATTGTGAGGTTTGACTAGAGGGATTCGGAACAACACTTTGTTGAGCTGACGAGGCTCAAACAGACTGGGAGCCCAGAGACATACATTGCAGACTTCTTGAGGGTTTCAGTGATGGTGCCAGATCTATCCGTGGCACGGATGATCTATATGTTTGTGGAGGGTTTAGCAGAGCCACTTCGGGGTCTAGTAAGATCTACTAGACCAACCACACTCCATGATGCTATTAGCAGGACTCAGGATTTATAGGATGCATTGCCCAGGACTTAGACACCTTACCCCAGAGACAGGGCTTCCAGCCCAAGGGGAAGGATGTGAGGATTCCGCCTCCAAAGGGGAATCCAAGACGGGCACAGACGGATGATGATGCCAGGAGGGAGCTGAAGAAGAAGCGGTTGTGCTTTACCTGTCAGGAGCCGTGGGCACCGAGACATAGATGTGCTACTGGCAAAGCACACTTCATCGAGGTATTCTTCGAGAGTAGTGGGGAAGAGGATGAGGAGGATGACGTGGAGGCGGGAGACAGTCAGACAGCCCAGGATCAGTTGCCACCACCACCTCCAGGAGCAAGAGGTGCAACTTTTTCACCCACAGGGGGTACCCTTGCAGCATTGTGAGGAGTTCCTAAGTATTTGACGCCGCGCGTACGGGGGACAATACGTGGTCAACGAATATCAGTTTTGGTTGACAGTGGGGCAACCCACAACTTCATCGATGCATAGATGGTTGAGCGGAGAGGTATACCGACCGAGAGCTTCGATGGATTTTCAGTTTTAGTCCCAGGAGCTCAGACGATGCAGTGTGCTCGGTATGTTCCAGAGTTGGCAGTGACGATGGGTACCTACACCGTGACCGACCACTTTTTCGTGGTCAACATACCGGATACCAATGTGGTATTGGGTGTTCAGTGGTTGATTACTCTGGGGAAGGTCACCATAGATTGGAAGGCCTTGGAGATGGAGTGGGATGATAAGAAGACCGGGAAGCATGAGAAGATCTGCGGGATGCACACTTATCCACCTCAGACTGTTTCGGCTCTCCAGATGGAGGCAGATTTTTGGAAGGGAGACATAGAGTGGGCGGTTGAGTTACGGGCATCAGAGGCAGGGACTATCGGTCAGGCCGTTCATCTTGATATACAGGCCATCCTTGACAGGTATGACACAGTGTTTGGGGATATACCACCAGGCCGACCACCGGATCGGGGGTTCGAGCACACTATTGAGTTGGAGCAGGGTATTCAGGCAGTGATTACCACACCCTATAGGCATCCCAAAGCCTATCGGGATGAGATTGAGCGGGCCATCCAGGAGTTGCTGGCTCTTGTGCACATCCGGCCGAGCACGAGTCCTTTTGCTTCTTCCGTGGTGTTGGTGAAGAAGAAGGATGGCACTTTGAGGATGTGTATTGACTACAGGGCCTTGAACAAGAAGACCCTGAAGAACTGGTACCCTATACCCAGGATCGATGAGTTGAGAGGAGCCCGGTTCTTCTCAAAGATTGATTTGAGATCGGGGTACCATCAGATTCGTGTGAGGGAATAGGATGTTCCCAAAATCGCCTTCAGGTGTCACTATGGGCACTTTGAGTTTTTGGTGATGCCCTTTGGGCTAACCAACACACCAGCGACATTCCAGTCTTGCATGAACCACATCTTTCGTAGTCACTTGAGGAAGTTTGTGTTGGTGTTCTTTGATGATATCCTCATTTACAGCAGGACTTGGGAGGAGCATCTCCAGCACATTGAGGCAGTGTTGTGCATTTTGGAGGAGTAGCAGTTCTATTCCAAGCTCTCCAAGTGTGAGTTTGGGTTGTCGGAGATGTTGTACTTGGGGCATATCATAGGGGTGGATGGAGTGAGAGTCCACGAGGAGAAGATCAAGGCCATCAGAGATTGGCCAGAGCCGAGGAACGTGACGAAACTTCGGGGATTCATTGGTATTTGCACTTATTACAGGAAGTTCGTCAGGAGTTTCTCACAGCTTGCTGCACCCCTTACTAATTTGACGAAGAAGGGGGCATTCAGTTGGTCGGATACAACGCAACGAGCCTTTGACAGGCTCAAGGAGGTGATGAGCAGCTGCACAGTGCTTGCATTACCGGATTTTATGCAGCCATTTGTTTTGGAGTGTGATGCGTCGGGAGAGGGGATCGGTGCAGTATTGATGCAGGGAGGACACCCTATAGCCTTTGAGAGCCGGAAGCTCCTTCCACACGAGAGGTTGTATTTTATATACGACAAGGAGATGTTGGCCATTATGCATGCGTTGGCCAAATTCCGGTAGTATTTAGTGGGTAATAGGTTCAGGGTGAGGATTGATCACAACAGCCTCAGGTTCTTTTTGGAGCAGAAGCAACTACAAGAGAGGCAACAGAAGTGGATCAGTAAGATCCAGGCATATGAATTTGACATTGAGTATGTCAAGGGTAAGAACAACGTGGTAGCAAATGCCCTTTCACGTAGACCAGCCATGTTGTCTCTTATGAGCTTGGATACAGATTGGAGGGCTCGATTTTTAGTACAGTACTCCAAGGATAGATTTGCATGTGAGGTTATGGATGGACAGGTGGCGGATGATAGGTATAGGGTGGTCGATGAGATCATTTACTACAGGGACCGTATCTTCTTGACTGAGGGATCTCATCTCAAGAAGAAGATACTTCAGGCATCACATGATTCACCTTTGGCCGGCCATCAGGGGTTTACCAAAACCTACAGGGCCATTAGAGAGAGGTTCTCATGGAAGGGCCTCGAGGAGGACGTACTCCAGCACATCAGGGAGTGCGATGTTTGCCAGAGGAACAAGGGGGATATGAGCCATCCCGCAGGGTTATTGCAGCCTCTTCCCATTCCGGAGGGGAAATGGGAGAGTATTTCGATGGACTTCATCACAGGGTTGCCCATGGTGCAGGGCAAGGATTGTATCTTTGTTGTCGTTGATCGACTGACAAAGTATGCACATTTTTTCACCATATCCGTGCACTACACAGCAGCACAGGTGGCCGAGCTGTTCTTCAGAGAGGTTTTCAGGCTACATGGTCTTCCTAAGACCATCATCAGTGACAGGGAAAACCGCTTCATGGGCGGATTTTGGTAGGAGCTTTTCCGGTTGGTGGGGACGGAGTTGACACCGAGTACCAATTATCACCCACAGACGGATGGACAGACGAAGATAGTTAACAAGTGGTTGGAGGGCTACTTGCGTAACTATGTCAGTGGGCAACAGCGAGCATGGCTGAAGTGGTTGCATCTGGGGAGTACTGCTACAACACTACTGATCACATGTCCATTGGTATGTCACCATTCTATGCTTTGTATGGGTATCATTCTTTATCTTTCGCCGATGTGATGTTTGGTGCTAGCAAGGTTCCGAGAGCCAAGATTTGGATCTAAGAGAGTCGAGATATATTCCGAGCTCTCAAGGAAAATATGGCTACAACACAAAACCAGCAGAAGCTGTATGCTGACAGGGGTCAGATGGAGAGACAGTTTGAGGTAGGGGACTTGGTCTACCTACGATTGCAGCCATACCGACAATCGTCACTGAAGCAGAAGGGAGCTAAGAAGCTCAAGCCCCACTTTTATGGGCCATACAGGGTGATACGCAGGATTGATACCAGGGAGAGGCAGCTATGGAGCAGGACAGTCCAGGGATTCTTGGTGAGATGGAAGAATTTTCCGGATGAGGATGCCACTTGGGAGAGTGAGAAAATTTTGCAGCATCCATCACTTTAGTTGCTTGAGGACAAGCAACATTTTGCCGAGGGAGATTGTAATATTCCTAATTAGCTATGGCTAATTGGAATATTCGATTTTGCTCAATTTTGCCATCTATAGTTTATTCATAAATAAAAAGGTGAGTAGGGGAAACATAACTCACTTTAGAAATAAAAGTTCACTCCCTAGTAGCACAGAGTTGTAACTTAAGTGAGCCCAAGGGGGCCAAGAGACCACGCAGAGAGGGGGCCCACGTAGACACATGGAGGGACTGCGCAGGCCAAGAGGGGGCACGTGGCAACGTTGGAGGAGGTGAGCATTAGGGTTGAGAGGGGCTCATGCTATATAGAGGGGAGAGCCTCCTCATTTTGTTCATTTGTGTTGATGATATTGAGCTGCTCGTTTTGACTTCTTGAGCACACTGGTTGTTTAGCCTGTCTGCAGCACTGTTTAGTGCGTTGAGTGTCTCCGATCGAAGATCTCGCCCTTAGCCCCGGGGGACTTCGAGTGCCTGCTCGGGCAAGGTAGTTTCTTCAGCATTTTGTGGGAGGATTGGTGTTTGGGTTTTGTTGCGGAGCTGTGCATTCAGAGGCTGCACAGTCATTGAGAGGGAGGACGCAGTTCATTCAGGAGGAGCTCCAGATTGAGTTTCTTGCAAGGGTTTTGAGCCTGGAGATTGAGTAGAGGATCAACCTTTGCCTTTGGGAGGATTTTGGTGGAGTTTGAGGCCGTATTTTAGTTGTTCCTATTCAGCCTCTGTGCAGAGCCTTGGAGGGCAGCGTAATTCCCCAAGGGGGTGATTTTCGGGGGTCAGCCATTTCTGATATGATTTCTGGGTTTTGCTGTGGTTGATGAGTAGAGGTGGATTCCAGGTTTTTAGCTCATTCCGGCGAGGGGAACAACCCCAAGTCATCAGTTCATTTTAGCAGTAGCAGCTACACGACAGTTTTCCAGCAGCTGGGACGCAGTTCAGAGAGCGGCCATTTCCTGGTTATTCTGAGAGTATTTCTTCACTTGCCTTGAGCAAGACTAGGTGCCATCACTCTGATCACCTATTGTACTTCATTATATTTCTCAGTATAATAAAATGGCTTAGCATTCTCTCTCTATTTCTGGAGCATTTGTTATACATGTTATCTATGCTATTGTATGTCTGCATTACTGTTATTTTTATATCTTTGGGCATTCTAGTTCTATACCACTTGGTGTGTTTTTCCTCATACTCTTAGACATAGTCTGGAAAAGGCCAGGTACCCTCCAGATCTCACCCTCTTCTCAGAGGTGAAATATCTGGTAAACGCCCTCCCAGTCCATCTCTGGTTGGAGTCTGCTTGTGTTTGAGAGATATCCCTGAAACAGGGTATTACAGAAATAGCCTCAAAATGCTCACTATTACATATCTCTATGATCTATCTAACAGGACACTAAGGGAAAATAATGAAGAGAGAACAATGATTAAATGCAATGCATGAAAAGTGTGAAGGATGCAACTAGATTGGGTTCAAGAACAAAACTGATGGAATGTTAGACTCGGAGATCCCCATGCTGTGATCCAATTTGCGAATGTGTGGGGTAGCTTGGCTGAGCTTATGGAGGCTGCAAAATATGTACCTAGAATTTTATTTGTGACATAAGATTAAACTAAAAATGCTTAGATCTGGTCCCCAGAGATTGGCGACCGCTATGTCTACAAAATATTTGTACCAGACAGATCTACTAGAAGGGATCACTTCGTGCTGGCTCAACCTCGGAGCCTAACCCTGAGATTGTCGAGAAAAGTGAACCCGTGACCTCTCAATAGTAGAGGTGCTTTAATGACGGGGACTCGATCAATTGAGCTAACCCTCGGGGCTACTAAAAATGCTTAGATCTAATTAGACATTCAAAATTAACTTCACAAAACAAAACTTATTTCAAAAAATAATCTAAGTATCAAAGAAAATAACAACAAAGCTCACGCTATTAGTAAAGCATGACTACTAGTAAGGCTTGTGATTACATCCTTTAGTACTAAATTTTTTTGTGAAGAAAAACTTGGGACCATACAAACCTGCACAAAAGAACCCCTCCTTTCATGTTAAAACTTTCATGTTGTGGGACTAGACTTTATAGGAAAATATGTTTATTTGAAGGATTGTTACTTTTTAACCCATTTACACCAACATTTCCAAGAGAATAATACTTGGGGAACTGTGGAATGAGGAGCTTGTAATTCTCATTGTTAGTTGGCATTGTATTCTTGGATCTTGAACCCATTCATACAACATTTGCAAGAAAGGAATTCACAGGATCTTGTTAAGGAGATTATAACCTTCTCTATGATTTTCATGTCCTTAGATACTCCAAACCTCATGTTAGATCCACTTTGTTGATATTTCATTATACCATTGCAAGTTCTTCTACATCATTTCAATTTTTATAGTGAGTTTTGGCTCATCTTTATAATGAGATGACATTCCTATCTTGTTTGCATGAAATTTATTTCAAAATGTGTGAAAACTCCTTGAATGCAATAAACTAGAGATTTATATTCTATCTGTTAGCAATTTATTTGTCTTTTGAATTATTATTCGACAAATAATGATAAATTCACTATACGCACACACACAATAAAATTGACACCTTTGTTTTGGAAAATTGTCCCTGGAAAACCCCACTAGTGCTGCAAATGAGGGTTTTTTTTATTATCTTCAACAAATTCAAGAGTACAATAATCTACTTGCCAATTTGGCAAAGTTTCGACAATCTTCTACTGGAAAAATAATCTAGAAGACACCCTTGTCTCCATCTGCAACTGATTTGGCCTCTCCTAGCCACTCGCACCTCTGTGTAGAATTACATATTTCTATGATCTATTCAACATGACACTAAGGGAGAATAATGAAGAGAGAACAATGATTCAATGCAAGGCGTGAAAAGAGTGAAGGATGCAACTAGATTGGGCTCAAGAACAAAATTGATGGAATGTTAGACTCATAGATCCCCATGTTGTGATCCATTATGCAAATGTGTGGGGTAGCTTGTATGAGCTTATGGACGCTGCAAAATATGTACCTAGAATTTGATTTGTGCCATAAGATTAAACTAAAAATTCTTAGATCTAATCTCGGGAGATCGGTGATCGTTATGTCCACAAAATATTTGTACCAAGCAGATGTACTCGAAGGGATCACTTCCTGCTAACTCAAACTCAGAGCCTAACCCCCGAGAGTGTCGAGAGAATTGAACCCATGACCTCTCAATAGCAAGGGTGCTTTAACGACGAGAACTCGACCAATTGAGCTAACCCACAGGGCTACTGAAAGTGCTTAGATCTAATGAGACATTCAAAATTAATTTCACAAAACAAAACTTATTTCAAAAAATAATCTAAGTATCAAAGAAAATAACAACAAAACTCATGCTATTAGTAAAGCATGACTACTAGTTAAGGCTTGTGATTACAACCTTTAGTACTGAAGTTTTTTGTGAAGAGAAACTTGGGATCGTACAAACCTGCACAAAAGAACCCCTCCTTTCATGCTAAATGTTGAGAATTAGGGAGGGCTAGGTTTAATTCAAATTCTCTTCTTGATAATTACTTGTGAGCTTACTTCTCTTACTTATGTATTCTCTTATTAGATTATTATGTCTTGCATCAAGTTGATTACCAAAACACACGAGACACAAATATAAAATCTTCAAGCTAGGGCCAAAACCTCTCCCTCTTGGAGAGGAAAACCCACAAGAAATTCTTCTTATAGACTTTCAATTGACAAGTGCCACGACTGTGACTCAGATCGTTGACATATGTATGCCTCCAAGACCTTGTCACTGCTTCTTCAATGACTCCTTGAGCTGATTCTTCTTTCCTGCGCTTTCCTGCACCTTTCAACACCAAGACTAGAGAGCTCGGTCTCTACTTGGTAACTTTCTTTTTGTTAGACTCTTTCTCGGCCTACCTTCAACACCCTTTAGATATTTCTAAGGTTCAAGACTAAACCCTAGTTTATGCTGTAGTAGCCTTTCTATTTACCTTTGGTTCCCTTTTGAGATATGCTGACCCATGAACGATATATATATATATATATATATATATATATATATATATATATATATATATATATATATATATGTAAATACGCCCACAGATCAATACCGAACTGTTGATACACTTTATAATTGCCTCTCTTCACACTGAAGATGATCTCCTTTATGTGGCATACTCCTTCTCTTTTACGCACTGCCATCCACACTCTTATTGCAGACTTGAATATAAGAACAATAGTTCTTACTTCTGTATTATACTTCCTTCATGCTACGCTGAAATATTACTTCTCTTCACTGCATTAACCACAAACTGTACCTCGCATTCTACTTCAGACTTGTTCGAGATTCTTCCCTCAAATGAACTGTAGACCTTACCTTTTATAATATACTCCTTTCTGTGATTTAGGCCAACCTTGCAATCTGTGTGTAGGCTGACTTGTTCAGGGGTATGTGAGTTGACTTGACCACTGTTCATAGGCTGTCTTGAGGAGGTATTTCAACGCTGATCTTGAGCAACATTCTGAGCCATGACTTCAAGTCTTATGCGATAAGGTCTTGAGGCATACTAGTTTGACTTGAGTCTTCATGTACATGACTCTTAATTAGTACATTTACAACAAGATGACAAATCCCTAAAAGACATCAAGAAGAAGCCTTTTGACTTATAATAAAACCTTGCTCATGAAACCCATGAAGGAAGGATACGAAAAATATATTTTATTATTTGTCTTCATTGCATAAATACATAATTACGTAGTCAATATGAAGACCAAACCTAGTTACACTTTCCAACACTCCCTCTTAACTAGGGAGGTATTCATAATGGTATATGGTCACTTTAAATTTGAATACTCTCATAAGAAGAATCAAATTGGTAATCGCATCTGTATAACATCATATCAACCAGCGTTGTCCTAGTGAAAGGCCTTGACTAACAACCCCATCTCTCAACAAGACAATGGGCTACAATGCTGGCGAGACACATGACTTATAGACACCATAGTAATTGTATCTCCAAGGTACATACTCCACCCAGGTGTTCCTAGAGTATGACCTTGGACTATTCTTCTCTTGTGTAGTCAACCCTCAAAGAATAGTGGTCCTCGACTCTCTTATCTTGAATGCCCTATCTCATTCTCAAAGAGTATCGGATGCTAGATGATTACCCAATCCCCCATTCTGTCTTCCTAGGTGAAGAACAAAATGATGTGCCTATCCATTCTCTCCTCATGGCCTTCACTAAGACTTACGGTTGTTAGTCCTGGTCTTGTGCATGACACATGAATTAGAGAATCATATATGTCAATCCCTCGTAACTCAAGAAGGACATACTTCAAGTTTCTTCCAAGTAAGAATCTTACCACCAGGCTCCCTCTCAACTAGGGACTTGCAACAACAATGGTGAGACACCCAACTGCTCATGAATAATTCCTCCCCTCGATTTCATGGATTTCAATATTGAGGAATGTTCAACTTTTGGCTTCATAGGGCACAAATCATCCATCACTTTCATCCACAAGTTATGTCAACCATCAGAAAGTGATTCATCAGTCTTTCTCATCTGGTCCACCTTTATGCCATGCTGCTTTTCTTCGAACCATCTCCCAAGGATCTTACATCCTTCCACATGATAGGCAGCCCTGCATAAATTCATCTTGATAAAAATATACATAAGAACTTTTAAATCAAAAGTTACCTTAGTGATGATCTTTCACCCTGACATCTTCCTATAGGCATCGACATCCCTTATGCAGATTGACACATCTCCTAAAGATATGTATTGTCAAGGATCTTCTTGTTTACCATACTTCTATCAGAGTCCACATATCTTCCCAGGAGATCTCCTATTCACCTCTTCTTGCCTTTCGGATGATAACCACCTCTTTACATGGTTTCACTTCATGATCTCTTCCATTCTTTCTCCGCACAACTTCATTCCCAGGAACTTCCAGTATCCAGTTCCTTGATTGTATACAACCACCTCATATTCCATATGAGGACATATTAATTTTATCTATTAGTGGCAACCTGTGCACCATAAGAGATCCTCCTTCATAGATCATACTTCTAAAGATAGAAGTCCATTACTTGCAACCGTATGACATGACTTCACAACATCCTGTGTCAGCACATAGATATATGTACCTCATCCTTTTCCTTTTAAGTCATCTTGCAACAATTTTACTAGAATGAATAAATTTATTCCCTTGACTTGCTTCATCAATATGTCATCATATCCTAATCCCAGAATTTTGGAAGATAGAATTCCCAATGAAACCTTTTGCTTTCTTTCTAGTCAATGTTAGCACCTGTTTCATATTGATTATTGAATAACGATCCTTGATCTTGATGACTTCCTTCCATCAATGTTGTTGTCAGTGAGGTTTCTACGAGCTTCTTCTTCAATTGCTCCTTCCATTCTTCTATCATGATGCTATTAATATACACTGCTTCCTATTATGCTATTTTACAACCAACATAAATCACTTAAAGCGGAAGATGATCTCAATCATAATAGATATCTTTCGCTTCTTCTTTCTTTGCTTTCTTTGCATCATGTTCTTTCCTTTCATTTGTGACATGGGCTTCTTCCTTTTTCCTCTTGTCCTTCCTAGATTTAGGACAATCCCATTTATAATGCCCAAAATTATTACATCCAAAGCATCGTGCTTTGTCCATATTTTTTCCTTTATTTTGAGGACCAAATTTACCGAATCTTCCTTTCTTCCTGGATATGGTTGCAAAGGCTTGATTCCTTTCACTCGATCCTGTATCAGCTTTGGCTTCCATTCTTGTTTCTTATATCTTACTTAGATCTTTGAATGTCATTGTTTCCTTTTTCCCATCGATGCTTGAAGTGAAATTACTCCATTCTTTAGGTAGGACATTTTGTACCATAATGAGTATTTCTCCATCAAACATTACTTATCCCAATTTCTGCAGCTGATCTCGTATTGCGAAAATCTCCATAAGATATGGAAGTATTCCTTCCTTTCTTGACATTCTCAATTTGTATAATTTTTGTGTTAGGGATATTATTTCCCTTGCAAAACCTTTCGAGAATAGCTCCACCAATTTATCATATATTTCTTTAGAGGATTCTAGATTTGATACATAGGGAATGAGAGAGTCCTTTATGGATTCTATAAGAATCCTTATGGATCTTATGTATCCCTTCATGTATTTGATATATGCTTGAATGTTTTCTTTTGAAGGTTGAATTGAAGATCCTTCGATGTAGCCCATAACTTCATCTTCAATTAGATTCAAATATGACCCAACCAATTTGTTGCTCTCTTTGCAATAAGTCATTTTGACAGATTTAGATAAGGTCATAGATACTTACTTGAGTAGGGTGCGTTGAAAAGTGTAACTAGGATCGGTCTTCATAATGACTATGTAATTATGTATTTATGTAAAGAAGAAGACAAATAATAAAATGTATTTTTGGTATACTTGCTTGATGGGTTTCATGAGCAAGTTTTATTTTTTATAGGTCAATAGACTTCTTCTTGATGTCTATTAGGGTTGTCTTTTGGTTACAAGTGTAATTAAGTGTCATATGAAGTGGCTAGAGAATGCTCCAAGACCCTATCATAAATCTGTGAAGACATGGCTCCTAAATGAGGCTCAAAGCTACACTCTCAATGTTGGAAAATGTACTCTTAAATTCGGCCTTTAAACATCAAGTAAAGTTGGCCTACATGTAGTGATATAGTCGGCCTCCTAACATATGATAGGTCGGCTTATTAATTGGCAGGAACAACTATATATACCCCTACATGTGCTGCGCAGAAGACACAACAAAGTGCGGATTTCTCTGAAGTTTTTACAGTGGTTAAAGTGCGGATATCTCTGAGATAAAGTGCATATTTCAAGACAAGATCTAGTGCGGACTTCAGGGCATAATTCAATATGGGTTTAAGAACAGAAGAAGGTACTTATATCATTAAGATATCACAACGTAATAGGTGATGCATTTTGCTGAAGCTGAAGTGTGGACTATTCAAAAAAAGGAAGTGCGGATATATCATATATTTTTGGACTGTTCACAAGGAAGAAGTTCAGATGTTTTAAAGTGAGAGTAAGCAAGGAGGAAGACACTTTAGTACGAGAAAGAAAGGAAGGTAAATCTGTGATTTACCTCCTTGTTCCACAGTGTGTAAAGTGGAAGTACTACACCTCAATTGAAGAAGCTTCAGGGCCATCCAAAGTGAAATGTTCCAAGTGATCTTGTCTAAGAGTTCTCATAAAGAAATTTGTGGAAAGGAGAATGCTATGCAAGGTACACATACATTCTAGAGCAACAATAAAAATCCAAAAAAGATCGACCTAAACATTGAGCTCTCTAGTGTTGGTGCAGATCAGTGCAGGTTGGTGCAGAAAAGAAGAAGCAGTTTGAATAGCAAGAAAGAAGCAATGCCAAGTTCTTGGAGGCATTCTTAGGTCAAGGGTCTGGGTCTTGGTCATGGTACTTGTCATGTGAAAGTCTATAAGAAGAATTTCTCGTGGGTTTTCCTCTCCAAGAGGGAGAGGTTTTTCCCTGGCTTGAAGAGCCTAAATTTGTGTCTCTTGTGTTTTGGTAATTGACTTGATGAAAGACTAAATAAGCTAAGAAGAGAAGACATAAGTAAATTAAGTAAGCTCACAAGTAATTATCAAGAAGAGAATTTGAATTAATCACCAAACCTCCAAATTCTCAACAGGGTGACTTCCTCCTTCTAGCAGCTTCCTTGATGATGATGAAGATGAAGTTAGGAACTTCTTCTTAGATTGAATTTTCCAATGTAGGTGACCTTTCAACAATGTCTTCAATATAAATCTTTTATGTCAAAGATTATTTCCTTGATAAATGAATCTTTTGAAAGAAATTGAAGGTTTTCTTGAAATGGATTGAGAATCTTCCTAGCAAACTGAATTGACCTTTCAATGTAGACTTTGATTATTTCTTTCTCGAGTGTCTCCTTGTCAAGTAGCCCTTGTTTTCAACACCTTAACTCTGATCCCATGTTGAGAATTAGGGATGGCTAGGTTTAATTCAAATTCTGTTCTTGATAATTACTTGTGAGCTTACTTCTCTTACTTATGTATTCTCTTCTTAGCTTATTATGTCTTTCATAAAGTCAATTACCAAAACACACGAGACACAAATATAGGCTCTTCAAGCCAGGGCCAAAACCTCTCCCTATTGGAGAGAAAAGCCCACAAGAAATTTTTCTTATAGACTTTCAATTGACAAGTACTATGACCCTGACTCAGACCGTTGACCTATGTATGCCTCCAAGACCTTTTCATTGCTTCTTCAATGATTCCTTGAGCTGACTCTTCTTTCCTGCACCGATCTGCACCTTTCAACACCAAGACTAGAGAGCTCGGTCTCTACTCGGTAACTTCCTTTCTTTAAGATCCTTTCTCGGCCTTCTCCTATAATATCATTCTCGGCCTACCTTCAGCACCCTTTAGATATTTCTAAGGTTCAAGATTGAACCCTAGTTTATGCTATAGTAGCCTTCCTACTTATCTTTAGTTCCCTTTTGAGATATGATGACCTAGGACTGAGATATATATAGGCTCCTTTTAGATCAATACCGAAATATTGATACACTTTATAACTGCCTCTCTTCACGCTGAAGATGACCTCCTTTTTGTGGCGTACTCCTTCTCTTTTACGCATTGCAATCTGCACTCTTATTGCAAACTTGAATATAAGAACAATAGTTCTTACTTCTGTGTTATACTTCCTTCATGCTATGCTGAAATATTACTTCTCTTCACTGCATTAACCACAGATTGTACCTCTCATTCTACTTCATACTTGTCTGAGATTCTCCCCTCAAATGAACTGCAGACCTTACCTTTTATAGTGTACTCCTTTATGTGATTTAGGCCGACCTTGCAATCTATGTGTAGGCCGACTTGTTCAGGGTTATGTGAGCCGACTTGACCATTGTTCATAGGCTGTCTTGAGGAGGTATTTCAATGCTGATCTTGAGCAACATTCTGAGCCATGACTTTAAGGCTTATGTGACAAGGTCTTGAGGCATACTAGTTTGACTTGACTCTTCATATACATGACTCTTAATTAGTACATTTATGACAAGATGATGAATCCCTAAAAGACATCAAGAATAAGTCTTTTGACCTATAATAAAACCTTGCTCGTGAAACCCATGAAGGAAGCATACCAAAAATACATTTTATTATCTTTGTCTTCTTCATTACATAAATACATAATTACATAGTCAATATGAAGACCGAGCCTAGTTACACTTTCCAACACTAAAAACTTCATCTCGTGGTACTAGACTTTATAGGTAAAATATATTTATTTGAAGGATTTTTACTTTGAAATGTATTCCTGACTTTTGAAACCATTTATACCAACATTTCCAAGGGAAGAATAATTGGGGAACTGTTGAATGAGGAGCTTGTAATTCTCATTGTTATTTGGCATTGTATTGTTGGATCTTGAACCCATTCATACAACATTTGCAAGAAAGGAATTCACAGGATATTGTTAAGGAGATTATAACCTTATCTATGGTTTTCATGTCCTTAGATACTCTAAACCTCATGTTAGATCCACTTTGTTGATATTTCATTATACCCTTGCAAGTTCTTCTACATCATTTCAATTTTTGTAGTGAGTTTTGGCTCATCTTTACAATGAGATGGCATTCCTATCATGTTGCATGAAATTTATTTCAAAATGTGTGAAAATTCCTTGAATGCAATAAACTAAAGATTTATCTTCCAACTGCTAGCAATTTATTTGTATTTTGAATTATTATTTGACAGATAATGATAAATTTACTATTACATTTTTCACAATAAAAATGTTGCGAAAATATAAAAATCGGATTTGAGAAATAGATGCACACACACAATAAAATTGACATCTTTGTTTTGGACAGTGGTCCTTGGAAAAACCCCAAATGGAAAACTAGTACAACAATTGAGGGTTTTATTAGTATCTTCAACAAATTCAAGAGTACACTAATCTGCTTGCGAATTTGACAAGGCTTCAACAATTTTCTACTGGAAAAATAATCTAGAAGACACCCTTGTCTCCCTCTGCAACCTGATCTGTCCTCTCCTAGGCACTCACACCCCTGTCTGGAATTCACACTTCCTTCAAGAATGCATAGTTTGGCTGGAGGAAAATCGTACAACCCTGGAATCACCTTCAGGAAAGTTGTTTGGCGTCCCTTTTGTTGAAGAATGTAACTAGGTTCGGTCTTCATAATTGTACTTGAGTCATAATAAAATATATTTATCAAAATAAAGAAAAATAAGTTTTATTATTAAATAAATTGAATTATTAAAGCATGGGTTTCATTCTTGGGTCAATTGTTTTTAGGTCAAGTTCTCCATTTGAAGACCTCTAGGATTTATGTCAAGTGTCCTTGTCCATTGTAAAGAGCCCTTCTTAGGAATTATTTGTCAAGAAAGAAAATTATTTTAAAGTAAATTATGTCAATTAGGTCTCCTCCACCAAGTCGGCCTCAAAGAAGATCAAATTGACCTCAAACCGAGTAATTCGACCTCAAAAGAAGCCTATATATTGGAGAAACTCGATCTCATTTGACACACACACACATCAAGTTCGATTTGTAGTAAAATTGCAGTAAAAGGTACAAATTATAAGGAATAAGAAAGCAAGGGCTAGCGAAGAAGTAGAATGTCATTATCTTGTTAAGGAAGTCGATTTCTCCTTCTATTATCTCACACATGCGAAGTACTGGAGTTCTGTTGGAAGGCCAAAAATTCTGCAGTAAGCTGGGAGGTAGAAATTTATGCAGTAATTGCAGTAACTAGGATCGAAATTTATGAGATGTTGCTGGGTTGAAGCTATTGAACAAGAAGGGAAGATTGAAGTTTGTCGCATCATAGAAAGCTGACTTGGTGGAGGAAGGTCTGTTGGTCTAGGGTCTTGGTTGTCTCACTGTCATATGAATCTATTGAAGGAAGAGTTATTGATTGGGTTTTCCCCTATATAGGGGTTTTTCCCTGGCTGTCCACCTACATCTGGTGTCCCTGATCTTCATGTTTTGTATTTTGATAATTGCTTTAAACAAAGATAAAAGAAGAGCATCAAAAAGTCAATAAGAACATAAGAATATCACAAGTAATTATCAACATAAGAAAATCTTTTTTCCTTTTTGATTTTCCAACACGGTATCAGAGCTATGGTGAAGGAGGAGGAAAAAGGCAGCCTGGAGATCTATTGAAAGGAGAATAAGGAGTCTTAAGAAGTTGAATAATGGTTATCAGGAAAAAGGGATCATATAAGGGGATAAGCCTACTATCTACAATAACTATGTCTAACTCATTGAAGGGAGAAAAAAAGCTAGAAGGAGCCTCCAACTACAGGGCATGGAAAAAGAGGATAGATCTCATCCTCAAGAAGAATAAAATTTTAGATCTAGTCAAAGGAAAAGTCAAGAAGCCTACAAATGAATCAAGTGAAGCGGAGAGAGCAAAGTTCAGAGAAACAAAAATATTGGCCATGAGCCTAATTGTGGATGGAATAAAGGACAACCTCATTCCATATATATCTAACATAGATTCCGCTCAAGAAATGTATGAGGCCCTATCCAAATTATTCACAATCAAGAATATCGACCAAATTGCAAGCCTCAAGAATGAACTAAGAACTATGCAAATGACAAAAGACGATACCATGGCATCCTTCTTTATAAGGATATCTAGAATCAAAGATGAACTCCAAGAAATAGATGAATTAGTACTAAAAAGGGAGCTCATGATTACTGACCTTCTAGGATTACCAACATCATGGAGTACCTTTGCATCATGAATCAACAGTTGGAAGGATACTCCAACATTCGAACAAATATGGAATGCATGTAGTCAAGAAGAAGCCAAAATATCGTTAGTAAGCAACAAGAATGATGAAGAGGATAGCATATCAAATGCTAATTCTGCTTATCACAAGAACAAGGGAACTTTCAAGAAGTTCAAATGACCAAGGAAGAAAATAGACCTATCTAAGATTGAATGTTACAATTGTCACAACATGGGTCATTATAGAAGCCATTTTTTTGAGAATCCAATGAATAAAAGGAGAGATAGGGATCAAGCAAATATCGCCGATGAAGGTTCACCAAAGAAGAAAAATCATTAGGGGAATTTTGAGGTCTAAAATGGGTCTCCTAAGGAAATTATAAAATAATAGTGGAAATAGTAAAATAAGATTAGATTACATCATCAAAGTTTAGAGGAAAAAAAAAACTATTTTTCAACTAGTATTTTCAGCTTATCTCCCTATGTGTTTACTCAAATTTCGAGCATAAACACTCGTTGGATGCATAATTTGATTCATATACAAGGAGTACCCATGTTTCATACTTTTGATGAACCTTACTACATAGAAAATGAGAAATACATGAAAAATGTTATTGCAATCACATTTTTTTTTAGGTATTTCTCATTTTTCGTGTAAAAAAGTATGCAACATGGGTACTCCTTGGATGAGGAATTAAATTTTGCATCCAACAAGTACGCTCGCTCAAAATTTGAGTAAAAACTTAGGCAGATAAGTTGAAAATACGAGTTGAAAAAATATTTTTATTATTTTATTATTTTTTAATATTTTTATTTTTTTACTAGAATAATGGTGAATCATCCCCATGGTTGACATCATCCTATTGAATCCTATTGGTTCTTATAAAATTTATTTTGGTTGTACATTTTTCTTAGGAGACCCATTTTAGACCTCAAAACTTCCCTAATGATTGAAGAATCAGAAGTCAAGGACTTACAATACTAAGTCTTCTCTCTCTTACTTCTCTTAGTATTCTATTTTGAGTTTTGAATTTTTTTCCTTTATGTTTTGATTTCTAGTACTTATAGGTCTAACATGCTTTGGTAGAACATTTTTGAATTGTTATTGATAAAGTTATAGGTATCCCTCAAGAGTGGATTAAGAGGGAGCCCTCACCATTTTACCAAAGATAAGTATCTTACTCCTTGTATTATCTTTTATATTTGATTTCCCTTTGTTAGACCCCTGTATTTCACAGTATCACCAGGTGACTTATTATTGTTTAGATTTTTCTTACTGAAAATACTATTCCATGGTTATCATTTATTTTCAGAGAAAGAAAGGGAGAGCCTGACTGCCAAGAGCTTCAGAAGAATTCATCTGCCATTTTCAGTTCAGGGAAGGAGGAAAGGGTTGCTGATTAAGTATAATAGTGAGCAAAAATCCATACTGCCCTCATTCATTCCATTTGCTTTCTTCTTACCTTCATTGTCCTAAAAAACTCTGAACTCCCATGCTCTAAATCCCATATGAACCCTAAAACCCACACACACCTAACCTCTCGGGCTTATCCTTGTATAAAACCCACTTATTATCTAAATCCGAAGTTCTATTGCCATAGCTCTGCCCACCCACCAAATAGCTGTTGTTATACAACATAAGCCTTACCTGTTGCCCGCACTTCATAGCCCATAGGTTTTTAACCTTACCTCTTAAGACTTATGCCAAATCTTGTTTTTCTGCTGATGCGATGAAGTGGGACCCATCATACCTTACCACATTATCAAAACCGCATGCAAACCTTCATATTTCTCATTTTCCTTACCTTCCGCTTTTTCGCACCCTTCAGCACTTAGCGCGTCGCATTTCACACTTCGCGCATTTCACAACTTACCCATTACAATGCCCGCAAGTTAAATGTTTTAACTTGCGATATGCATACTAGCGGGACCCACATTTCCCTCGTATACACCTCTGATGCTTGGAAATCCTTCATATTATGGTTTGAGCGGCTTTTTTCCATTTTCTAAATAAACTTCACTTGTCCGCTTGGAGAAACTTATAGTGGGGTCCATCTCTTGATCGCAATCGCAAATCACAATGTTTAAAGGATGGGCGCAGGAGGTAAGCGTTAAGATCGCTGAAGTGCAATGTGCGGTGGGTGGGACCCAATCACAGATCGCAGATTTCAGAGATCAAGTGTAAAGACAAATGTTAAATTTGTTGAAGTGCAAAGTGAGATGATGTGGCAGATGACGTGGCCTTGACCCCACAGATCGCAGTTGACTTATGACGATGTGGCAATGTGACGTGGCAGTGATGTGGCAGTGATGTGGCAGATGACGTGGCCTTGACCCCACAACTCGTAGTTGACTCATAGTGATGTGGCAGATGACATGGCCTGACTTGCATACCGCACATCGCATAAGTTAATTTTATGGTTAAACGTTAAAAGTTGCGAAGTGCGATGGAGGCCCAGATGCGATGTAGTTTCAAAGGCAAATACCAAAGGATTTCAAATTCGTATGCAGGGCCTTTTTGTGTGTTAAATCGCGTTGGAGGAGGAAAAGATGATTACAACATAAAAAGCCGTGGAATGCCAAAGTGCTATGTGTGATACGGTGGGACCCGATCGCAATGCGCACATCGGAAAAGATAAAAGATAAGTCACAAAGGTAAAATGTTAAACTGCCGAAGTGCAATGTGCGATATGGTGGGACCTGATTGCAATGTGCACATCGAAAAAGATATAAGATAAGTCGCAAAGGTAAAATGTTAAACCGCTGAAGTACGATGTGCGACGACAGTGGGACCTGATCGCAATGCACACATTGCAAATGTTAAAAGACAAGTGCTAAGGAAAAGGTAAGAATGGCGAAATGTGATATTGGGGCGGATGCGATGTATTCCAGAACAAAGATCTAAACATTTTCAGGTCCAGGAGATTGGGTTTTTATGTTGTTTTGTGTGTAAAAAGGGTCAAGTCGGGCATACGAGGTTTGAAGCTCATTTCATGAAGAAATAAGGTTAAACGCAGAGCAAGGCTGAACGTCCCGACATCAAAGAAATAGACCGAAAAAGGTTGACTCGAGCAAAGGACATGCACACAGAACTGTTACCATATACAAGCAGAGATGAGAAAGGTAGTAAAATCATCAGCATAGTCACTAATCAATGTAAAGTGGCTAACACCGCACCAGAATTAATTACCCAACACCGATCTTTTCAAAAGCAGGGCCAGATGTCAGAACCATCATTCGTTTCCTCTTCAGGATCATCACATACCACTTCCAAGACTACCTTTGATCTTACGAAGAGCCATTGAAGCTTTTAGATACATGAAGAGCTGCTCAAAATTAATTTTACAGGCGATGTTTGTTAGAGATTTTCTTTGTTCGGGCCTTGCAGGGCCACACCTGTTTAATTTCAGTTGTTTGTAATAAATGATGTTTTCCAAAGTAGATTGGGGCAACCGACTTAAGTTGTTAGTTAAATACTGCTTGAACTTCCAGTTTGAGGGGTTGGATATTGTTAGCCCTTGCATTGTAAGAACTAATATGTTGGAACATTGTAATTTCAGAGCTGGACATCAATAATCAAAGACCGTTACATGATTCTTGAGCTGTGTCAAAATGGTGATGTGTCTCTTCTTTGTTTTAAATGTTTCCACTGTTTTCCCTACCGTGTCTATGTTCATCTAATTGTAACACAAAAAATTTAGATTAAGATTTGCTGTCTAAGCACCTTAATTCTGTTTGCATTTACAGTATTAATGTTTTTTACTGAAGTTTGATTAAATAATTCTTAACTACTCTTTAGTCGTTACTGAACCTCCCTATTTCTTTCACCTCATAATTCATACAACTCTAATGATCCATCTAACACAGTTAGCTTGCCCTGTGATGCTCTTGATGTTGATGTGCCATTCCAGCCTTTGACTCCATAGCTCAATGGATTAGTCCCTGCAGGCATGATGTCCAACCACACAATCAATCAAACAAACAACCCCCATCACTGTAACTAGCCTAATATCATCATTTAGAATTATCAAGTTAAATCATAAAACAAGGAGAGCCCTCTCTGAGTCTAGGAAGGCTAGGTCCTAGACTCCAAAGTGGGTTGATGTTGCCCTCTATTGTTTGTTCTTGCTAATCTTACAAATTACAGAGTGCTAACATAATGGTGACCACACTGGGGAATTATTGAAAAGCTCATCTTTCATCAAAACTCAGAAATCCTCAGTTGAATTACTGAGTGATTTAAGTATTTCCTACAGATTGGTTTTTGTAAAAATATTCAGCCTGTTGGTGCCTTGGGTCTGAATTCTGGCTTCCAGAAAAATCTTTACCAGATCCCATCCTAACCCATATCCCCCCGCAATAGTTGACAATCCAAAGAAGATTCAACGAAAAACTCTTAGATCTGAGAATCCAACTATTGGCAAGCCTCTTCACAAAGCAAGCTCCCTGCTTGAAAACCTTGCAACCTTGTAGGATATCCAGTTCGACTTACACTTTGAGAAAAGCTTGTTGAGGACCAAATCTCAGAATTGAATAGCCCAGACTGTTTTTGACCCATCCATCTTACAGAAGAGTCCTATTGGGTAAGCCTCTACCTCCACTCAAACTGACTTCCAGCTTCTCCAACACTTTGACTCCCTTCAAGGTCTAGTAACAGGGTTCACCTCAACTATTGATGATGCTTATATTCAACAGTATGTAGAATTATCAGCTATGACTACAACAACTCCTTCTGTTATTTCCAAGTCTTCTCATTCTCAGTCAAATTGATCAAGTGTATCTGCAACTCCTACCATTTCCTTGAACCTTTCCCACCAGAGTGCCCAAACCTCCACTCATACACCCACTGTCCACCTTCCTCCATTCAACCCTCCACCTCCCTTAGTCAACCCTCCTCTTAATTAACCCCCCTTCGGTTCCCCCAACACCAATCATGGCAGCCTGGTATGCTCCATTGGTGCTACCACAACCTGTGGTGCCTATGCCATAGGATTATCAATCCAAGATCCCACATTTTGATGGAATTGGTCTTGAAACTACTCAACAACATGTGGACAAGATGAATGACTCTTTTGACTACCAAGAGATAAAGGATGACACTATCAAATTGATAATGTTTGCTCAAAGTCTAGGGGGAGAAGTAAAAAAACGGTTTAAGGGCTTGACCCCCAATAGTATACAAGATCTCCATGCTCTTAACCAACTGTGCATAAATAAATGGGAAGTCAAGAAAAACCCTCTCCAAATCTTGTCAGAATATGAGAACATCAAGAGGAATTCAAATGTAAAACTCGGAATATCCACAGTAATCATTTTTTTAGTCTACGTTTCGAGTCATTTTTTGGAGTCTTGATGTAGACTCGAAACGTAGACTAAAAATGATTACTGTGGATATTCCGAGTTTTACATTTGAAAAACTACACCATGCAAACCTCCAATCTAGCATCAAGAGGAATGTTGGAGAGAGTTTCCAAGATTACTGTACCAGGTTCAATAGTGTGTACAATGCCCTCCCTCCTCATATGAAAGACCCACAGGGTTTAGCCCTAGTGAAATTTCTAAATGGTTTTGACCCATAGATGGCTTATCAACTGAGAGAAAGAGATCCTCCTACATTAGAAGACATGCAGAGGGGTGCAGTAAGTGTGGAAGAAAATCTAATTAAAAAGAGGGCTAGAATGAGAAATGGGAAGAGAGTCACTATTAGGGAAGAGCCTGAAGCCTCCACATCTAATGTTAAGATTGACAACCTAATGAGAACCATGGAGAGAATGATGGAGAGGATCAACTTGAATGAGAGAGCTACCCCTAGGGAAAATCAACCAGCTCCTCAAAATAGAAACCAAAACTTTAGAAGAAACTCCCCTCAAATAAGACAGAGAGGACATGACCAACAAATTAGGCCTCCAATCCAAGAAAACTATGCTGATGAAGATGAGGGGATGGTTGAAGAACTAGGAGAAAGTCAAATTAATCTGATGGGAATTAATAATGAAGATAATGTTTTCCTCACTGAAGAAGAACAAGATTTATTTTCTTTGACTCAAACTATAGAAGAATTTGAGGAGTCTGAAGAGTATAAAGAAGGGTTCAAGAATGCCATCATGGAGGTGCATAGATAGTATAACCTCTGAAGAAAGAAAAATTTGGATATTGCCAAGAGAAAGAATTCTGAAAACTCTGCTAAAATGGCCCCTGAAGCTGATCACAAGTAGACAATAGAGAGTTCAAAGAAAAGTACTGATATCCCTGGAAGGAATGAACTAGAAAACAACACTAGTAGACCAGCAGTCAACCCCAACAATACTGTTTTAGCTGATATCACTAACACAATTTAACAATCTGAAGCTGCTACAAAAATAGTGCTCGAGAAGAATGATTCGAATCTGCCAAAAACACTGACACCATTCAACATTGAGAATGAAATTGCCAAAATAAAAATCTTTGTCCCTCTCACTGAATTGGTGAACCAGGATGCATATAGGTCCCAAGTCCTAAAAGCACTGAACATAGGAGAGATTACTGACATAGTCAATCTAAATGATGACAAACCTGAACTTTTTTTTGGGCCAGAAGTAGAGGGTAAATTCCAAGAGGTGTTCCCCCATTTTATTTCAGTTTGAATGTTCATGATAAAATCCTCCATAATTCCATGATAGACTCAGGTGCATCTCATAATCTCATGCCAAAGGCAGTTATGGAGAAACTTGACCTGGGATAACTAGACCCTACAAAGACTTGTAGTCATTTGACTCCAGCAAAGTTAAATGTCTGAGTCTCATCAAAGATCTCTGTATTACATTAGCCCAAATACCCGCCAAGAGTCTAGTGATGGACATTGTGGTGGCTTACATCCCTCCCAAATATGGTATGCTTTTATCACGTACATTGGGAGCCAAGATTTCAGGTACCCTCCAAATGGATATGACTTATGCTACCATACCAGTTTTTGGCCCACAAAGGAGATTGTATAGGGAGACTCTAATGAAATACATGGTGAGCAGTCCAGAAAAGCCTCATAACTACCCCCTGTACTCTGTCCATTTTGACCTTGATTCATTTATTCTTTACAATGATGAAAATATTGATGAACAAGTAGCTGGAGAAGAAGAAGACCAGAAGAGAAAACAGTCAGATCAAATAGAAATTGCGCAACACAAGTTTGAACCTAAACCTTTTTGGAACATGAGTTTTGATGGTTCTTGTGGCAGAGCTAGCTCAGGAGCAGAAGTGTGGGTATGCAATACTAAAAATAATCATGCAGAAGGGCATTCTTACAAGCTAAACTTTCAGTGTACCAACAATATAACAGAATATGAGGCACTCCTTTTGGGTTTTCAACTACCAAAGAAATTAGGAGCCAAAAAGATCTATGTTCATGGGGATTCTAAGCTGTTCATTAAACAAATCAAGGGAGAATATTCAACCAAGCATCCCAGATTGAGAGCATACAATCTGGGTAGTGAGAAGGAGACCAAAATGATAAAATTATCAAAAACACTGCCAACATCCATAAAGCAAAAATACATTGTTTTGTTCAAAGAGTTTATTGATGTGTTTTCCTGGAGTTATGAAGCCCTGAAATCTTATGATACTGATATTATCTAGCACAAAATTCCAGTCAAGGAGAACTAGAATCCTTTCAAACAAAAACTGAGCAGGAAAAATCCTATCCTAATGCCTCTGGTTGAGAAGGAGACCAGGAAAATGTATGATGCCAAGATAATATTCCCAATCAGGTACTCCGAATGGGTTTCCAATGTTGTACCTATGAGAAAGAAGACATGTGAGATCAGACTTTGCATTGACTTCAGAAATTTGAACAAGGCATCACTTAAGGAGAACTACCCTTTACCAAAGATGGACCACATATTGCAAAAGGTGGTGGGCTCTAAGAGAATCTCTCTGCTAGATGGCTTTTCGGGGTACAATCAAGTGTTGGTGCATCCAGATGATCAACCCAAAACAACTTTTACTACTCCTTTGGGCACCTTCATGTATGTAAAAATGCCCTTTGGATTAATAAACGCTGGTGCCACTTTTCAAAAAGCAATGGATATTTCCTTTTCAAAAGAAATTGGTCTTTTCATTGTGATCTACCTTGATGATATTACAGTTTACTCAAAAACTCATGAAGAACATTTGGCCCATTTGAGAAGAGTTTTTGAAAAATGCAGAAGGTTCGGTCTATCTCTGAATCCTAAGAAATCATTATTTGGTCTTGAAGAAGAAAAGCTTCTAGGCCAAATCATATCTAAAGAAGGGATCAAGATTGACCCCAGAAGGAACGAGGGCATACTACAAATCAGTCATCCCAGAAGCATCAAGGAGCTGCAATCTTTCATTGGAAAGATAATTTTTTTAAGAAGGTTTATACCAAACCTTGTAGAAATCCTGAGGAATATCACTAGCATGCTCAAGAGAGACTTAGGAATCGAGTGGACTAAGGAGGCTAAATAGTCTTTCGACCTGGTAAAGCAGGCACTCACTAAATCACCGGTTCTGATCAACCCTGATCTCACCAAAGATTTCTTCATTTTCTCCTTTGCATCAGTGCACACAATTGCTGCAGAAAAATAAGGATGGACAAGAGCAACCCATATAATTTTTCAGCCAAGATTTAAGAGATGCACCTTTGAAGTACAATATCATGGAAAAACAGGCTTTTGCCTTGATAAAAGCACTGAAGGATTTCAGAGTTTACATTATGCATTCACACATCATTGCATTTGTGCCCAACATAGTTGTCAAAGACATCCTAACCCAGGATCCTGATGGAAAAAGAGGTAAGTGGATTGTTGTCATCTTGGAGTATGATTTAGAGATCAGACCCACCAAACTGATCAAGGGACAAGGATTAGCCAAATTGATGGTTGAAACAAATTTTCAAGCTCTAGATATTAACATGATTCATTCACTGGATGAACAAGAGGAGCCGACGACTCCACCTATTGAGAAAGCATTCCTAAATTCTCCCTGGTACGTAGATATATTATATGTTCTATTTAATATAAATTCTCCTACTTGTTTGTCCAAGACAAAAGCTAGATTCTTGAAATTGAAAGCTGTAAAATTCTGCATCCTAGAAAATGTTTTGTACTGGAAAGATTATGGGGGCATATTGCTTAAATGTTTGCTTAAAGAAGATGCAGATAGGGTTACGAAAGAGTTCCATGAAGGAGATTGTGGAGGCCATCTCTACTGGAAAACCACTGCTGATAAGATCCTTAGAGATGGTTTCTATTGGCCTACTCTTTTCTCAGACATCCACAAAATGGTAAGCACCTGTCATAAATGCCAAATATTTGAGGGAAAAAGAAAGTTGATGTCTCTGCCTTTACAACCAATCTCTGTTGAAGTTCCTTTCCAACAATGGGGTTTAGACTTCATTGGAGAAATCCGCCCTTCCTCCTCTGGCCAGCATAAATGGATCCTTACTGCTACAGACTATTTTACCAAATGGATAGAGGCCATTCCTTCCAGAACTGCTACTGATTCGACGATTATCAAATTCCTTGAAGCCAACACCCTGTCTAGATTTGGTTGTCCTAGGAAAATCATTACAAATAATGTTGTTTCTTTTAAGTCCAAGAAGATGGTGGATTTTTGTCACAGATATCACATTTCTTTGGGGAATTCAACAGCTTATTACCCTCAAGGTAATGGATTAGTTGATTCCTCCAACAAGATCTTGGTCAACATCATCAAGAAGTCGCTGGAAGACAATAAGAAATCTTGGCATAACAAATTGGTGCATGCATTGTGGGCTGACAGACTGAGAACTAAGAAATCAATTGGCATGTCACCATACCGGTTAGTCTATGGAATGGACGCAGTTTTCCCAACATCCTTAGGAGTGCCAGCCATGAAACTCATTCAAGAAGTGCAGGCTAAAGAAAATGATGTGCAAAGAAGAATAAGCCAGACCATTCAGCTGCATCAGTCCAGAAAAGAGGTGTACAACAGAACTCAGGTGGTGCAAGAGAATATGAAGAAGATTTTTGACAAAGTAACAAAAGAAAATGATTTCAATATTGGAGATAAAGTGTTGAAATGGGATTCCAGAAGAGAAGATAAAGGTAAGCATGGCAAGTTTGACAACCTGTGGAAAGGCGTATACAGTATTCATTCTTTAAGAGGAGATAATGCATTTTTATTGCTAGAGATGGATGGTATAGAGTTGTTTGGGGGTCCTGTCAATGGCAGGATGCTGAAACATTATTTCCGCTGAAAAATTAGATGAAACTTTCACCATTGTAAATACCATAGCCTTACAATTTTCAATAATATGTTGGGAAAGGTTGAAGCTCGAAGTGAAGGCCATAAGCCTAGTCTGATAAGAAAATATGTTAAAATTTCTGAAGGTGTTGCAAATCAAAATGCCACTACTATTGAAAAGATTTTTTTGCAGTCATACAGTTTAAGCATGATTGTACAAGTTTGAATTTTTAGCTGATAGGTTAGAAAATGAAGATTTTCCAAACCATTTAATCTTGGCTTATCAGTAGGTAGGTAGAAAATGACATTGGTTCAACAACCTAATCTGAACCAATAGGGGAAATAAGGGATAGGTGATAGGCTAGAAATTCAAAGGAAAAAATGATGTCAGGGTCTGCAAGTCTAAATGCATCCCAAAAGGAAGAAAAATGATTAGAATCATAGATTGGGTAGGTAGGTGTGCAAATGAGCGCTCAATATTTTGAGCATTTTTCGTGTTTTCAGATTTAGGTTACTTTTCAGTTTTAGATCAAGTGTGTTCCAGACTTCAATTTGCAGAGAGTGTTGACTTCAGCTTCAAGGTTTTCAGCCACAGAAGTTGTAGCAGATCAGGTTGCAAAGTTGGGATCAACCCAATGGATCAGGCCACTAATATACGGTATTATTGACACCTCCTGAAGGAGCGCCCATCCTCAGCTGGAGCCACTGTTAGACCCCTGTATATCACAGTATCACTAGGTGACTGATTATTGTTTAGATTTTTCTCACTGAAAATAATATTCCATGGTTATCATTTATTTTCAGAGAAAGAAAGGGAGAGCCTAATTGCCAAGAGCTTAAGAAGAATTCATCTTCCATTTTCAGTTCAGGGAAGGAGGAAAGGGTTGCTAATTAAGTATAATAGTGAGCAAAAATGCATACTTCCCTCATTCATTCCATCTAATTTCTTCTTACCTTCATTGTCCTAAAAAACCCTAAACTCCCATGCTCTGAATCCCATTTGAACCCTAAAACCTACACACACCTAACCTCTCGGGCTTATCCTTATACAAAACCCACTTGTTATCTAAGTCCAAAGTTCTATTGCCATAGCTCCACCCGCCCACTAAACAACCGTTTTTATACAACATAAGCCTTACCTGTTGCCCGCACTTCGCAGCCCGTAGGTTTTTAACCTTACCTCTTAAGACTTATGCCAAATCTGATTTTTCTGCCGATGCAATGAAGTGGTACTTGCCATACCTTACCACATTATCAAAACCGCATGCAAACCTTCATATTTCTCATTTTCCTTACCTTTCGCTTGTTTGCACCCTTCAGTGCTTAGCGCATCATATTTCACACTTCGCGCATTTCACAACTTACCCATTACAACGCCCGCAAATTAAATGTTTTAACTTGTGATATGCGGACTAGCGAGACCCACGTTGCCATCGTATACACCTCCGATGCTTGGAAATCCTTCATATTATGGTTCAGGCGGCTTTTTTCCATTTTCCAACTAAACTTCACTTGTCCGCTTGGAGAAACTTATAGTGGAGTCCATCTCTTGATCGCAATCGAAAATCACAATGTTTAAAAGATGGGCACGAGAGGAAAGTGTTAAGATCGCCAAAGTGCGATGTGCGATTGGTGGGACCCAATCGCAGATCGCAAATTTTAGAGAACAAGTGCAAAGAAAAATGTTAAATTCGCCGAAGTACGAAGTGAGATGATGTGGCAGATGACGTGGCCTTTACCCCACAGATCGCAGTTGACTTATGATGACGTGGCAGGTGACGTGGCAGATGATGTGGTAGATGACATGGCCTTGACCCCACATATTGCAGTTGACTCATAGTGATGTGGCAGGTGACATGGCAGATGACGTAGCCTAGCCCGCATACCGCACATCACAGATCACATAGGTTAAGTTTATGGTTAAACGTTAAAAGTTTCAAAGTGCGATGGAGGCCCGGACGCGATGTAGTTTCAAAGGAAAATTCCAAAGGATTTCAAATCCACATGCATGGCCTTTTCTGTGTTAAATCGCGTCGGAGGAGGAAAAGGGGATTACAACGTAAAAAGTTGTGGAATGCCGAAGTGTGATGTGCGATACAGTGGCACCCGATCGCAATGCGCACATCACAAAAGATAAAAGATATGTCACAAAGGTAAAATGTTAAACTGCCGAAGTGTGATGTGCGATATGGTGGGACCCGACCGCAATGCACACATCGCAAAAGATAAAATATAAGTCACAAAGGTAAAATGTTAAACCGCTGAAGTGTGATGTGCGACGATGGTGGGACCCGATCGCAATGTGCACATCGCAAATGTTAAAAGACAAGTGCTAAGGAAAAGGTAATAACGACGAAATGCGAAGTGCGATATCGGGGCGGATGTGTTGTATTCCAAAACAAATATCTAAACATTTTCAGGTTCGGGTGATTGAGTTTTTACGTTGTTTTGTGTGTAAAAAGGGTCAAGTCAAGCATACGAGGTTTGAAGCTCATTTCATGAAGAAATAAGGTTAAACACAGAGCAAGGCTGAATGTCATGACATCAAAGAAATAGACCGAAAAAGGTCCACTCGGGCAAAGGGCATGCACACATAACTGTTACCATATACAAGCAGAGATGAGAAAGGTAGTAAAATCGTTGGCACAATCACTAATTGATGTAAAGTGGCTAGCACTGCACCAGACTTAATTACCCAACGCCGATATTTTGAAAAGTAGGGTTAGATGTCAGAACCATCATTCGTTGCCTCTTTGGGATCACCATATACCACTTCGAAGACTACCTTTGATCTTACGAAGAGCCATCGAGGCTTTTAGATACATGAAGAGCTGCTCAAAATTAATTTTATAGGCGATGTTTGTCAGAGATTTTCTTAGTTCGGGCCTTGCAGGGCCACACCTGTTTAATTTCAGTTGTTTGTAATAAATGAAGTTTGCCACAATAGATTAGGGCAACCGACTTAAGTTGTTAGTTAAATACTGTTTGAAGTTCTAGTTTGAGGGGTTGGATATTGTTAGCCCCTGCATTGTAAGAACTAATCTGTTGGAACACTGTAATTTCGGAGCTAGACATCCGTAATCAAAGACTGTTACAGGATTCTTGAGATGTTTAAAAATGGTGATGTGTCTCTTCTATGTTTTAGATGTTTCCATTGTTTTCCTTGCTGTGTCTCTGTTCTTCTAATTGTAACGCATAAATTTTAGATTAATATTTGCTGTCTGAGCACCTTAATTATGTCTGCATTTATAGTCTTAATGTTTTCTGCTAAAGTTTGATTAAATAATTCTTAACTTCTCTTTAGTTGTTACTGAACCTCCCTATTTCTTTCACCTCATAATTCATACATCTCTAAAGATCCATCTAGCACAGTTAGCTTTCCCTGTGATGCTCTTGATGTTGATGTGCCATTCCAGCCTTTGACTCCATAGCCCAATGGATTAGTCCCTGCAGAATTGCTGTCCAACCACACAATCAATCAAACAAACAACTCCCATCACTGTAACTAGCCTAATATCAACATTTAGAATTATCAAATTAAATCATAAAACTGAGAGAGCCCTCTATGAGTCTAGGAAGGTTAGGTCCTGGACTCCAAAGTGATTTGATGTTGCCCTTTGTCGTTTGTTCTTGCCAATCTTACAAATTACAGAGTGCTAAAACCCCTCTTATCAAAATATTTTTGCTAATAACCTTTCTTTTTATATTTTCCTAGTTTAGGAAATCTTGTTGAATACTCAAGGGTTATGGAGAAGACCTCGCAAGATAAAGCATGGTAGAAGTTCTGTTGTAAAGGAAGCTCTTCAAGAATTGATGTCCTACAAGGTTTGTTAAGAAACAATTCAAAGGTATGTCGTAGACCATAAGATTTGTTCTCTTCATAATAAATGTATACTCATTTCTTTTAAAATTCGCTTTACATTACTAACATTGTTATGTCTAGAATTTTGAATCACAAAAATTCTTGTTAAGGTGATTAATCGTTAGATTAAATCTATCCTCATTAAATCATAATTGTGGAACCCTAAAGGTACACTGTAAAACCCTAACCTAAAGGTATATTGAGTATGAAACCAAAGTCTACTTAGGGTTATTAATGAAATCTAGAAAATACTATTCTTTTGATGTTTAGGGTTTTGGTACTATTATAGAAACCCTAATCCTTTAGGGTTTGCTGTGTTATGTATTGGAAACCTAGAACTTTAGGGTTTTGGTAAATTAGCATTTATAAGAAAAACCCTTATAATATCTATAGTAAGCTCCTAATGAAACCCTAGGTGTATATTTGTCTATCTGATCGAAACCCTAGCCTGATCAAAATTTTTATATGTCTAACTTTAATGTATTGATATTTGTTTCTTGGGTTTAACTAATAGATATGATATGCTTGTGCATGATTATGGAATCCTCTATATATATATGCTAACCTAATTTTTGATTCTAGGGTTTGTAACAAAGTCCTAATATAAGTTTGATATTCTAGGATACAATGATATTGTTTCCAATATGATGATAAAATATAGGGTTTACAACAAACCCTAGTAGAAGTTATTCTTATTGTTGAAACCTTAGATTGTGCTATGATTGGTTTTGATTGTTGTCATTTAAGGCTTAGTATCTCAAATATCGATTCTAGGGTTTGCAATACATCATAGTAGAGTCTATCATATCTCTGAAATTGAGGCCATAGATATAATGACATTGATATCTTGATTGAGTTGCTTTATGTTTTAGTGATGTGATCTAGGGTTTATAACAAAACCTTAGCAAGAAATTGAAGTATAGAAGTATGTGTCTCTTTCTGATTATGAACCTAACTAAGTTTAGGTATTTGATATCTAAATTCTAATGCTTCCATTATTTTATGATTATGATATAGTTAACTTCTTATGTATTTGGTTGTACTTGCTATTAAAGTGTTGTAGGTACACAATCTTCAAGATAATGAAGATGTACATATAAGCATGATGAAGAAAGTTATTAGATCAAGTTGACCTTGATAAGAAGGAATGAATCCATGAAAGACTTTTCAATGTTATAGAAAGTAGTTGATCTCCCTAAGTTAGGAGGTAGCTTGTCATGATAGTCATGGTGGACACCTTGAAGTAGAAATCGAAGAATGAAAGCACTACAAAGTAGTAAGGATATCTTGGTGTTGCTAAAGAAATTAAAGAAGAAAAGATTTCGACTAGTTGCATGTGAATAAAGTGGCATCAAGATGATTGAATACCTCGAAGGTTTGTGTTTACTTATCTGAATTTGAAAGTTTGTTACTGATAGGAGTTGTGTATGTACAGGTAAATATCTTCTCAAAAGGTCAAAGTTTTGGAAGCATGTTTGGACTAGTAATTTTGTCTATAAGCATGCTTGATTTATTTGATTTTACCGATTTAAATAATCAAGTGTTGAGGCATCGTGTGTAATACAAAATTCCCGAGAGGACATCTGGCCGACCTATGTGTTGATGTCTAGATCCCGAAGTAGGTAGGGTGTTGTTGGTCATAGAGCTCTGACCTTGGATACACACCTAGATCCCTAGGTTGATGGTTAGTAAGAAAACATGACGGTACCTAGACCGGCTGAAAGCTTTAGTCCATCTTAATCCCACCCAGACAGGTTCCCTTGGTCATGAATCTAGTTTGTGGCATCGAGTGTGCCAAAACTATTCATAGTTCATTTTGATATCTTCCATGTACCTCTATAGGTATATGTAATTATTAATACCTCCCTAGTTAAGAGGGAGTGTTGAAGAATGTAACTAGGTTCGATCTTCATAATTGTACTCAAGTCATAATAAAATATATTTATCAAAAGAAAGAAAACATTTTATTATTAAATAAATTGAATTATTAAAGCATGGGTTTCATGATTGGGTCAATTTTTTTTAGGTCAATGTATCCATTGAAGACCTATAGGATTTATGTCAAGTGTCCTTGTCCATTGTAAAGAACCCTTCTTGGGAATTATTTGTCAAGAAAGAAAATTATTTTAATGTAAATTAGGTCAATTAGGCATCCTCCACCAAGTCGGACTCAAAAAAGATCAAGTCGACCTCACATAGGGAAATTCGAACTCACAAGAAGCATGCATATTGGAGCAACTTGACCTCATTTGACACACACTCTCATCAAGTTCAATTTGCAGTAAAATTATAGTCGATGGTTGCAATAAAGGGTATGAATTCCAAGGAAGAAGAAGTTAAGGGCTAGCGAAAGAGAAGAAGGTCAATATATTACTAAGGAAGTCAATTTCTATATCTATTATCTTACACATGTGAAGTATTGAATTTCTACTTGAAGGTCAAAATTTCTGCAGTAAGTTGGGAGGTTGAAATTTCTGCAGTAGTTGTAGTAACTGGGATCGAAATTTCTGAGATGTCGCTAGGTTGAAGCTATTGAAAAGGAAGGGAATATTGAAGGTTGTTGCATCATAGAAGGATGACTTGGTGGAGGAGGAAGGTCTATTGGTCTAGGGTCTTGGTTGTCTCACTGCCATATGAATCTACTGAAGGAAGAGTTTTTGACTGGGTTTACCGCTATATAGGGGTTTTTCCCTGAATGTCCGCCTACATCTTGTTGAGAATTTGGAGGGCTAGTGATTAATAAAAAATTCTCTTCTTGATAATTACTTGTGATGTTACTTGAGTTACTTATGTCTATCCTTTGTTAGCTTATTAAATATTTCATCAATTCAATTATTAAAAAACACGAGACAAAAGAGTTAGGCTCCTAGAGCCAGGGTAAAACCTCTCCCTCTTGGAGAGGAAAACCCACGAGAAATTCTTCTTATAGATCTTCAAATGACAAGTACCATGACCAAGACTGAGACCCTTGACCTAGGTATGCTTCCAAGACCTTGTCACTGCCTCTTCAAACTTGATTCTTCTCTTCTTCACCAATTTGTACTGCTCTGCACTGGTACTAGAGAACTCGGTCTCTAAGTTTTACTTCTTGTTGCATAGTCAACCATTAGAGACTGAATCATATTCAATTTGCATACACTTGCGACTTTATTCCTTGAGCTATGGTTAGGAAGAAATCACAGATTTACCTTCGTCACCTTTCACACCTTGAAGACTATTTTATTTCTTTATATCACTATCTCAACTTCGTGTACTGTAAGAGCATATTGATCAACAATCTAATCTCAAAGCCTTCTTCAAATATATCAGCACTTGTAGTATTAGTGTATTTCCCTTGAATTTGCTTATAGTTCAGGTTCTCTGCTCCACTAGGTGATAGAGAACATTAGGCAATATTTCTGAGGTAAATACACAACTTCTTCTTGATGTAATGTTCGATAAACATAAGCTATGGTACCTTAGATAGATCCGAAACATATCCCTGTACTATACTTCATAAACCCACACTTTTTATACTCTGTGAAATCTGAACTTTAGTTCAGAACAATCCACATATAGTCACTATTTTTCCCACAGAGAAATCCGCAGTCCTGTCTGTTCACTAGTTCGCATATAGTCACAATTTTCCATAGAGAAATCCACACTCTTTCTGATCCTGAACGCATGTAAACGTTGTCTTTTTCTCAGATATAATCCACACTTATTTCTGATCCTAAGCGAAATTCATGTTATCAACTGATCCACATAACATGGGTATATATATAGAGTACGTTCACTGAATTTAGGCCGACCATACCTCTTACTAGTAGGCCGACTTGTCAACTATAGGGAGGCCGACTTGATACTAACTTCTCCTCCAACGTTTCAGTGAGAGATATTCTTCCACGGTTTCTGAACTTGGTCTTGGAGCATTTTTAGATCCTTCATATATGACACTTATTACATTTATATATAGAAGACAAAACCCTAGATAAACATCAAGAAGAATTTTTTTTAACCTATAATAAAATCTTTCTCATGAAACCCATGAAGCAAGTACAAAATACATTTTATTATCTTTGTCTTCTTCTTTACATAAAAATACATAATTACATAGTCCATATGAAGACCGACCTAGTTACACTTTTTCAACACTCCCTCTTAACTAGGGCGGTATTCATACATGTACATGGTCACATTCAAACTGAAGAATATCATAAGAAGAATTGAATTGGTAATCACATCTGTATAACATCATATAAACTAGAATTTTCCTAGTGCAAGGCCTTGAATAACAACCCCATCTCTTAATGAGTCAATGGGATACAATGCTGGCGAGACACATGACTTACAGACACCAAAGTCATTATCTCTCCAAGGTACATACTCCACCCAGGTGTTCCCAAAGAATGACCTTCTTGGAATATTCTTCTCTTGGGTAGCCAACCCTCAAAGAATACCGGTCCTTGACTACTCTTGTCTTGAATTCCCTATCTCATTCTCAAAGAGTATCGAATGCTAGATGATTACCCAATCCTCCATTCTGTCTTCCAGGTGAAGACCATAATGATGTGTCTATCCATTCTCTCCACGTGGTCTCCATTCTCTCCACATGGTCTTCACTAAGACTTACGACTGTTAGTCTTGGTCTAGTGCATGACACATGTGTTAGAGAATCACATATGTCATTCCCTCTCAACTTAGGAAGGACATAGTTCAAGTTTCTTCAAAGTAAGAAACTTACCACCAGGCTCCCTCTCAACTAGGGTCTTGCAACAACAATCCAACTACTCATGAAGAATTCCTCCCCTCGATGTCATGGATTCGATATTGAGGAATCTTAAACTTTTGGCTTCACAGAGAATATATCATCCTTCACTTTTAGTCACGAGTAATGTCCACTATCAGAAAGTGATTCATCAGTCTATCTTATCTGGTCCACCGTTATGCCATGCTGCTTTCCTTCGAATCATCTCCAAGGATCATACATCCTTTCTCATGATTAGCAGCCTTGCACAAATTCATCGAGATAAACATATACATATGAACTTTAAAACAAAAGTTACCTCAATGATGATATTTCACCATGACATATTCATGTAGGCATTGACATCCTTTATTCATATTGACACATCTCCTAATGATATGTTTTGTCAAGGGTCTTCTTCTTTATCAGACTTTAGTCAGAGTCTACATATCCTTCGAGGAGATCTACTAGTCACATATTCTTGGCTTCCGGATGATAACTGCCTCTTGACATGTTTGCATTTCATGATCTCTTCCTTTCTGCACATTCTTCATTCCTAGGAACTTACACATTTTCCAGGTGCTCATTCATATAAGACCACCTCATATTCCATGAGGATAGATTATGTTGATTTCATCTGTCAGTGCACTAATAGATACTCCTCCATAGATCATACTTCTAAATAAAGAAGTCCATTACCTGCACTCATATGAAATGACTTCACAATATCCAGTGTTAGCATATAAATATATACACACCTCATACCTTTTTCCTTGAGTCGTCCTGTAGCAGTTTTTCCAGAATGAAGAGCTTCATTCCCTTGACTTGCTCCATCAGTATGTCATCACAACCCAAAATTTTGTTTCCATGATGATCCTTGATCTTGATGACTACCTTCCATTAGTAATGTTATCAGAGAGGTTTTCCCTGAGCTTTTTCACCAGGAGATCCTACCATGCTTCGATTAGGATGCTACACTGCTTCCTATCACACAGCCAACAAAAATCACTTAAAGGAGAAGATGATCTCAGTCATAGTGGAGATCCTTCACTTCTTCTTTCTTATATTTCTTTGCATCAAGTTCTTCCCTCATTTCAAATACATGGGCTTCTTCCCTATTTCTCTTGTCCTCTTCAGATTAAGGACAATTTCTATTATAATGCCCAATTTCATCATATCCAAAGCATTGTGCTTTGTCCATATTTCTTCTTTTACTTTGGGGACCAAACTTACCGAACATGGCTGCAAAGGCTTGATTCCCTTTACTTGATCATGTAATAGCTTTGGCTTTCAATCTTGTTTCCTCTATTTTACATAGAGACCCTAAATCTTGGAATGGTGTGGCTTCTTTCTTCCCATATAAACCTGAAGTGAAGTTTCCCCGTTCTTCTGGCAGAGCATTCAACACCACTGTAGTCATCTCAGTGTCAGACATTACTTCTCCTAGTTCCTGCAGTTGATTAGAGAGATTTCTTCTCCTGTAGTACTCATAGAGAATAACACCACCAATTTATGATATATTCCTTTTGATGATTCTAGATTTGATACATCGAAGATGAGAGAGTCTATTATGGATTCTGTAAGAATCCTTTGGGCTCTTATATCTCCCTTCATGTATTTGGCATGAATTCATTGTCCTTGTATTCCATGTAGGGAAGTTTGAAACCCTAACTAGTTTGCTGCTTTCTTTGCAAAGAAGACATTTTGATAGATTCATATGAATTCATAAAGATACTTACTTGAGTAGATGCTTTTCTTATTCTATCAGCTTCTTTGTTGATAATGATGGAGATGATGGCAAGAACTCCCGCTTAGATTGTTTTCAAAGTAGGTGATCTTGGCTCCTTGATGGTCAAGGATTACTTCAGAATGAAGATGTCTTAATGATGTGTCTTCCAATAATGTCTTCAATATCAAGAAACTTTGATGTCAAATATTACCTCCTCAATGTGTGGATTCTTCGAATAAGGTTGAAAGTCTTCTTGAGATGGCTTGAGGATTTCCTTGCAAACTGATTTGACTTTTCAATGTAGACGTTGAATTTTGCTTTGATGCTTAGAAAACTGAATTTTGATCCTTGAGTGTCTTCTTTTCAAACAACCCTTTGTCGTTAGCACCTTAGCTCTTACTCCATGTTGAAAATTTGGATGGCTAGTGATTAATACAAAATTATCTTCTTGATAATTACTTGTGATGTTACTTGAGTTACTTATGTCTTTCCTTCGTTAGCTTATTAAATCTTTCATCAAGTCAATTATCAAAAAACACAAGGCACAAGAGTTAAGCTCCTAGAGCCAGGGTAAAACCTCTCCCTCTTGGAGAGGAAAACCCATGAGAAATTCTTCTTATAGATATTCAAATGACAAGTACCATGACCAAGACTCAGACCCTTGACCTAGGTATGCTTCCAAGACCTTGTCACTACCTCTTCAAACTTGATTATTCTTTTCTTCACCAATTTGTACTGCTCTGCACTGGTACTAGAGAACTTGGTATCTAAGTTTTACTTCTTGTTGCTTAGTCAACCATTAGAGACTGAATCATATTCACTTTGCAGACACTTGCGACTTTATTCCTTACTCTGTGGTTAGGAAGGTAAATCACATGTTTACCTTCTTCACCTTTCACACCTTGAAGACTGCTTTCTTTCTTTATATCACTGTCTCAAATTCGTGTATTGTAGGAGCATATTGATCAACAATCTAATCTCAAAGCCTTCTTCAAATATATTAGCACTTGTAGTACTGGTGTATTTCCTTTGACTTTGCTTATAGTTCAGGTTCTTTGCTCCACTAGGTGACACAGAACATTAGGCAATATTTCTGAGGTATATACACAGCTTCTTCCTGATGTAATGTTCGATAAACATAAGTTGTGGTACCTTAGACAGATCCACAACGTATCCTTGTACTATACTTCAGAAACCCGCACTTTTTATACTCTGTGAAATCCACACTTTGGTTCAGAACAATCCGCATATAGTCAACGTTTTTCGCATAGAGAAATCTCCACTCCTGTTTGTTCACTAGTACGCATATAGTCACAGTTTTCCATAGAGAAATACACGCTCTTTCTAATCCTGAATCCACATGTAAATGATGTCTTTTTCTCAGAGATAATCCACACTTATTTATGATCCTAACCGAAATTCATGTTATCAACTGATCCGCAGAACAAGGGTATATATATAAAGTACGTTCACTGAATTTAGGCCGACCATACCTATTACTAGTAGGTCAACTTGTCAACTATAGGGAGGCCAACTTGATACATTAATATAGCTTCTCTTCCAACGTTTGAGTGAGAGCTATTCTTCCATGGTTTATGGACTTGGTCTTGGAGCATTTCTAGATCCTTCATATATGACACTTATTACATTTATATCTAGAAGAAAAAACCTTAGATATACATCAAGAAGAAGTCCATTTAAACTATAATAAAATCTTGCTCATGAAACCCATGAAGCAAGTACAAAATACATTTTATTATCTTTGTCTTCTTATTTACATGAAAGTACATAATTACATAGTCAATATGAAGACTGACCTAGTTACATTTTTTTCAACACATCTAGTGTCCCTGATCTTCATGTTTAGTTTTTGATAATTTATTGATGAAAAAAAGATAAAAGAACAACATAAGAAAGTTAATAAGAACATAAGAATATCACAAGTAATTATCAACATAAGAAAATAGTTCTACCTTTATGATTTTCCAACACCTTTGCCTCTGAAACCCACTCGCTTTGCCTCTGAGACACTAAAACAAAAAATGACAACTGAAACGTGGCTCCTCCTACAACTTGCACTGGGTAAACTGGTCAATTCACACCACTGTATTCGACCTCCTCTACAGATGAATTCAACCTCCTCATTCTTGTCTCTCAGACACTAAAAAATGTAGATGAAAGTTCCTCCGACCTCCTGCTTCTGAATCTCTACCGATCCCTTGCTCCAATGCTTTCCCTAGATTCAACTACGCCCTTGTTGAATACCTGCAGTGTTGAAATATGTAAAGGTTAGGTCTTCATAATGACATATGTAATGTTGATTTTATGTATTCAATGTAAAGAGAAAAATAAATTTATTATTATTGTTCTGAGGCATGGGTTTCATGCCCAAGGAAAATTTATTTTAGGTCAAACTCCCATTGTGAGCTTCTAGGATTTTTCATTGAGTCTATAAAGTTAAAAGCGTCATTGTCATGTATGAATAACCCTTATTGGGCATGTTACATATTGTAAGAAAATTATTTGAGTTAAATTAGAGTCAAAAGACCCTCTAAGACCAAGTAAAACATGCAAGAATCAAGTCGACCTAATGAAGCAACAAGTTAGCCTAAGGACATGCCAAGTCGGCTTAATAGGAGGCTCAAGGAAGCCTATATATAGGGCACTCAACCTCATTTGGAGAACACACACTCACTCTCACAAGTTTGATCATAAGGACAAAAAGAAGTGCAAAGAAAAGGTTCAAGGCTAAGGAAGGAGAAAAAGTCTAAGTTTTGGGCTACTCATCTCCGCACGTGCGAAGGAATTAGGGCATATATTGTAGTTGTGAAGCTGAGTTGCAGAAGTGAAGTTAGGTCACCAAGAAGAGTTGTTTTGGAAGTCGAGTTCTCTAAGAAAGAGAATATAGCCTAACAGAGAAGCGAAGTTGTAGTCAAAGCTGCAGTTTCTGGGTAAGTCGAAGTTGCAGTTGCAGGATAGGATGAAGTATTTGGAAAGAGAAGCTATTAACTGAAGAAGCATTGACTTGGTCTTAGACGGGTTCTTGGTCAAGGGTCTAGTTCTTGGAATTCTCCAATTGAAGATTCTATAAGAAGAAGGACTCTTGTGGGTTTTCCTTTCAAGTTGGAGAGGTTTTGGCCCTGACTGATCACCTACATCTTGTGTCCTTTGTCTCATTTTTATTTATGGTTTGGTAGTTGTTTGATGAAGAAGAACACATAATAATAATCAAGTACAAGAAGAACCTAATTAAGAAAAGTAAAAATTTCTCACTAGAAGTTATCATTATAAGAAAAATCATCTAATATCTCTGCCCTAGATTTCTCAACATGGTATTAGACCTAAGGTACCAAGTCAAGGAAGGGCAACTCAACAAGGGACACTCAAGCTCTCAAAGATCAAGGTTCTAGAAGAATATCAAGGGCATCAAAGAATCAAGAAGGTTCTCTCATGTCCAAGGCAATTTGAAGATAAAGGCTACTTCGTTATCTTGAAGGAAGTGTCAAAACCTTAGATCGATTAAAGAAGAAGTTCACAGTTAAAGCATTCTTGGGATCCTCGCTCAAATCATCATCTCAAGGAAGAAGACCTCAAAAGACCCTATCTCTACTCAAGAAAGGAAGGACTTCGATTTGAAGCATCTTGAAGTCTACTCATCCAAGGAAATATAGATCAAAGGTGTTGTCATCATCAAAGACACCAAGGAATCATCAAGAAGTCATCATCAATCATCATCAACAGCGGCATAAAGTTGAAGAAGTACATCTTAACTTGACAATTTATTATTTTTATCTATATAACTAAATCTAGTAAAATGACTTCATTTTGCAAGGAAAATAACAAGTTGGCTGGGTTATCGAACTTCCTTGCATGGAAAAGGAGGATAGACCTAGTCCTCAAATAAAATGATGTTATTGATCATGTCAATGGTAAAGTCGCCAAACCATCTAAGGACAAGCTCTATCTAAATATATGAAAAAGGATCTAAGGGCTCAAAGGATTCTTATAGAATCCATCAAGGATTCCCTCAAGTGAAAATTTCTAAACCGGAATCCTATTGCAACAACTGGAAAATATTAACCTAAATCTTAACTTTTACTTAACAATTTATTTGCAGTTATATACGACAAACACTGAATACATCACACTGCAATATTCACTAAATAAATTGTGGAAAAAACAACTGCAGAAACAAGATATGAGAAAGAAGAAATAATAGACACACGGCACTGTTATTTTTGGACTAAGTGTTGTGGGAAAAACTACCCTAAGGTATGGGTTGAGGGACCTAACCGTGATCTGAAAATGGAACTATTTGTACTGCTATGCAAAGTATCCATTTCCATATAAATTAGTGTGCAAAGTGTTCTCCATGTTTTGAAAGTTAAACAAAGTGTTTTGGGTAATGTTTCTAAGTTTTGTGTGTGAGGATTTGTTATTTAAATTTACTGTTTAATATGTCATAGAAGAAATACACAGTAAGAAAAATTCACCATAGCATAACACAACAAACTGATGAGGCAGTTCACCCCTCATGGGCTACATCTGCCAGTCCAAGGCTCCCCAATGGTATGTCCTTGCTCTATTAAATTGCTCAAAATGGTTACATAGTGAAAAATATGCCTAAAAAGGCAAAACAAGCTGTGAATTTGACTTCAGAAGACAGAAATAAGCTAAAAATGGCTTTTGTTTCACATCAAACAGTGAAGTACAACCCAATACAGCGCCATCTCCATGATGGCCCTGGTGGTTCTTTCCTCTTCCATGAAGCAAAAAGGGCTGAATAACACCTCTGTTCACTCTGCAACCTATTCCAAACTCTCCAGAATGCTCAAGAAACCCAAAATTGACTAAAATTTTGTCCAAATTGGTTCAAAAATGAGGAAGTTATGACCTCCCAAAGATAACTGCCCAATGTCACTAGAAAACCCAACCAAATGTGGGATAACTCGAGTTTAACTCGAAAAATTTGGCGAATGCCACCGGGATTGGTGGAACGCGCCATTTTGTCTGGACCGTTAGCAGTTAGCATTAAACATGAGGTAAGGTCGGTCACATGACGTCTTCCATCGAAATCGCCGGATTAACCGCAGACTTAACATCTTTAAAACTGTTACAATAAATTGTAACTTCGCGCCGTCACATGAGTTCCGTAAACCATGGCCGCGTGGTTAGTATCAAGATTAAGCCCCCAGTCACGAAGGATATGGTTGCATGACAAGGGGGCTAGCCTTACGTTTTCCACCGGTTGTAAATATTTAAGCCCTGGGTCACCGCATAAGGGCACATGGCTTGCAACATTTAGCCTTGAGGGCTTAAACCTTTCTCCGCCAATTCACAACTGTGCTTAGCCTGTGCTCTTTGGACCCGGGTCTTATTGCAATGGCGTTGGCCCTTGATGGCTATACCCAATGTTCTTTGCACGAACCGACTTGTTTTTTAATCCGCTCGACTCGCGCACATATCAAACTTGCCTCCGTTGTTGTGTTGGTCGGGTCGACCCTGCCTGAAGAGTCAGGTCGAGGGTTTGACCCTCATGACCTCCAATCTTTTCACCACATTTTTAAACCAATGGTCTGGGGCCACATGGCAGCCTACGGGTAGGGCACGTGGCACCCTCAGATAGGCCGATATACACTTTAATAAAACATGAAAATTTTCCATATAATTTTTTTGAAAATGACAAATTCTTTTGGTCAAAAAGTCCTGTTTTGGAGGTCATTGGGCGATTTCAAACCTCAGTAGCTTTCACACACGACATCGGATTTGAGTCCTGTTCACGGCGATAGAATCGTATCGACGAGACCTTTCCGGTCGTTCAGACTGCAACCATTTCTGAGCATTTCCTTTTTGAACATTTTTTGCACTTGGACATGATCTCCTGATCACAACTCCCCAATGGGAAGCTTTTGGACTCCAAAAGCTCTCTAAATTACAGAAATTGAAGATGAGGAGACTGATTCTCCACTCTTCCAACCTTGAACCACTAAAATCTTCATGACTTCATCAAATTGAGCTTCTCATAAAAAGATAAATTATTCCTTGAATCTGCTGATCGACTGTTGCTAACCTTGACAGTGTCATGATGCAAATTTTTGAAATTTGCAGAACAACAACTAAAATTTGCAGAAATCATACTATTCCTACAATGGTCTACCTTCCAAGGAAACCGACAATAAGATTCACCTTTCCAACTGTCCTTATGGGGAATTTTTGCCGAATGAGCCATGTACTTGTGTCGATTCTTGACCAAGTTTTCTTGCCATAACAACCTGCCATTCTGAAACCAACAATGAACCTTGATGAACTTTGTGCCCTCTTTGCTTGCATGCTTTTCCCTCTCTTGGATTTTTGCACCACCTTGCACCGACACTTTGTTCTCTGCACCGATCGATACCAAAGACAATTTCTGCAACATCTTGTCATATTCTTCCAAAGACGACCTGCTTTCAGACTGAAACATTTCATCATTTACATTAGCAATAACATGAAAAGGATTATGTACAAAATATTTTTGCTTAATCATCAACAAAGTCAAATTTTGACTTGCATTGACAAGCCTTTTCAACTGCCCTGCATTTACTAAAGACGATTCTAGCTTCTTCCGATGTGCTCTCACAATAAACTCCTTGCCATCCTTGAATAGATGATACTTGTTCTCATGGCGATGGAAGATCGCTTTCCTGTCGTATAAGTAGGGACTACCCAACACCACACCTATAATGTCAAGTGGTACCACATCTAATTCAACCAGGTCAACATAATGATCTGTTATGGCGAAGTGCAACATGCACTTCCTTGAAACTTGTAAATTAACATCCTTGCAAATCCATCCAAGTGGATATGGCTTTGGATGTGGAATGGTTTCAAGTTTCAGCTTCTTGACTAAGTCTTCTGAGATGAGATTCACTTGTGACCCATTGTCAAATAGTGTGTCTATCTTTGTGTGTTTGGAAATTATCCTCACATGAAACAACTCTATCCTCCTCTCTTCATTTGGAGCTTCTATGTGACAGTTTAAAGTGCTAGAATTGGGATTTGTTTCTTTTACAATCTCTTTCCCCTTTATGTTCTTTAGTACCATGGCTATGCTTTTAGTTTCATCTCCTGATGCAGACCCGAAGTCTTCTTCAGCTATTGCAACCATTTTGCCTTTTTCTTTGGCCTTATCTTTGGTTTTAAATTTTTTCTGTCTTCAACTTCGGATGAAGTTTTCAGCAATGGTCTTCATCGTGGTTTGTTTCGGAACAATTTTTACAAAATAATTTTCCTTTTTCTTTCCTAGAGTTTGCATTTCTTTTTCTCCCTTTTCCTTTAAATTCACTACCCTTATTCCCATCAAAATATTGTTTACCTCTAGCCTCTAAATGCATGGCTTGAACACAAACCTCGTCTAGACTAGTAGGATTGAACATAAGGATAGTATGTATAAGATAGTTGTGTAAACCACCTATATATTTCAGCAAAGTCTCTTGGCTATGCAAACCAATTCCAAGTAATAAAGCCCTTCATCTAAACTCTTGACTATAATCTTGAACACTTTGTCCCTTAAGTTGTCTAAAACTTTGCCAATTTATGATGGCCTTTTTTAAATGAGCTAATGGATAAAATTGCTACTTCATTGTAGAAATAAATTCAGCCCATGATAAAGTGATCTTACCATGTTTTTCAATTTCACCCTTGGTCTTGGCTTCCCACCATACCAATGTTGCTCCCTCCATTCTTAAAGAGGCTAACTGAATCTTGGTGTCATCTTCATTAAGGTTTTGTATACTCAAGTAAACTTCCAACTGTCTTATCCAATTGTCCAGTTTCTCTGCATTGACCTCACCATTAAACATAGGCAACTCAAATTTAACATCAAGCTTTAAAAATGGACTTTTACCAGAGGTTTTAGACTAGTGAGATTGATTCACCGAAGTAGAGGATGACGATGTAGAGAAAGAGGATGAAGATGGGGATGGTGGATCACCATTTCTTCCGTGTCCTTTCTTTGACTTGTCATCACTTTTCTTTCCTCCTGAAGAACCCTCTCCTTCCTTGTGGTGTTTCGATCCTTCTCTTCCAAGAATTTCATTCATTTCTTGGTAGAGTATCCTCACCATCTTAGTCATGTCTAGGAAAGCCTTCCAGAACACCCGTTCTTCTTCTTTGGGACCAATGTCTTTAGGAACTTCTCCTTCTCTTGAAGACATGCTTGAGGCTTCTTCTATGGCTCTTGGAGGTGGCTCTCTGGCCTTTCTTGGTTGAGGATTACTTTGTGCTCTAACCAATTGTCCTTCAACTCTTTTGAGTTTAAGCCTGGTAAGCATCAAAACTTGCAAACAATAAAATATATTTTTGCACAAGAACAAATGCAGAGTAAAATTATAGCTCCTAATGCTCAAATCCGAGCTTTGATACCATTTGATCTGAAAATGGAACTATTTGTATTGCTATGCAAAATATCCATTTCCATATAAATTAGTGTGCAAAGTGTTCTCCATGTTTTGCAAGTTAAACAAAGTGGTTTTGGTAATGTTTATGAGTTTATGTGTGAGGATTTGTTATTTAAATTTACTGTCTAATATGTCATAGTAGAAATACACAGCAAGAAAAATTCACCATATCCTAACACAACAAACTGATGAGGCAGTTCACCCCCCCTGGGCTACATCTTCCGGTCCAAGGCTCCCCAATGGTATGTCCTTGCTCTATTAAATTGTTCAAAATGGTTACATAGTGAAAAATATGTATAAACAGGCAAAACAAGCTGTGAATTTGACTTCAGAAGACAGAACTAAGCTAAAAATGGCTTTTGTTTCACCTCAAACAGTGAAGTACAACCCAATACAACTCCATCTCCTTGAAGGCCCTGATGGCTCTTTCCTCTTCCCTGAAGCAAAAATCGCTGAAGAACACCTCTGTTCACTCTGCAACTTGTCCCAAACTCTCCAGAATGCTTAAGAAACCTAAAATTGACTAAATTTTCTTCCAAATTGGTTCAAAAATGAGGAAGTTATGACCTTCCAAAGAAAACTGCCCAATGTCACTAGAAAACCCCACCAAATGTGGGATAACTCCAGTTTAACTCGACAAATTTGGCAAATGCTGCCGACATTGGTGGAACGTGCCATTTTGTCCGGAACGTTAGTAGTTAGCATTAAACATGAGGTAAGTTCGGTTACATGACGTCTTTCGTCGAAACCACCAGATTAACCGCGGACTTAACGTCTTTAAAACCATTGCAATAAATTGTAACTCCATGTTGTCACATGAGTTCCGTAAACCATGGCCGTGCAGTTAATGTCAAGATTAAGCCCTCGGTCACGAAGGAGATGGTCGCATGCCAAGGGGGCTAGCCCTGAGGGGCTAGCCTTACGTTTTCCGCCGGTTGTAAATATTTAAGCCCCAGGTCACCGCATAAGGGCACATGGCTTGCAACATTTAGCCCTGAGGGATTAAACCTTTCTCTACCAATTCACAACTGTGCTTAGCCCGTGGTCTTTGGACCTGGGTCTTATTGCAATGGCGTTGGCCCTTGAGGGCTATACCCAATTTTCTCCGCACGACTCGACTCGTTTTTTAATTCGCCCGACTCGCCCACATATCAAACTTGCCTCCACTGCCGTGTTGATCGGGTCGACCCTGCCCGAAGAGTCGGGTCGAGGGTTCGACCCTCATGACCTCCAATATTTTCACCACATTTTTAAACCAATGGCCTGGGGCCACATGGAAGCCTCCGGGCAGGTCACGTGGCACCCTCAGATAGGCCCATATAAACTTTAATAAAACATGAAATTTTGCCATATAATTTTTTTGAAAATGACAAATTCTTTTGGTCAAAAAGTCCTGTTTTGGAGGTCATTGGGTGATTTCAAACCTTAGTAACTTTCACATACGACATCGAATTTGAGTCTCGTTCATGGCGCAAGAATCGCAGTGACGAGACATTTTTGGTCGTTCAGACTGCAACCATTTTTGAGCATTTCCATTTTTGAGCATTTTCTCCACTTGGACATGATCTCCTGATCAAACAGAGCGAAAGGCATACAACAACAAGAAGAAATCAAATTAAAGGTCCTAATGCTTAAAATAGTAAACTAGGGATAGGTGACCTTACCCGTATGTCTTACGTTTGAGGTTGTTCCCACAGGGTATAAACCCTCTACTTCTCCTCGTGCTTCAAGACTTGCAACTCACTCAAGACAAAACACATAGGCTAGTTGTACAACATATATATCCTAAATTTCAGTATGTTAGATCATATAAATTCATGAAAGATAACATGGAATAACAATTACAAGATCATTTACATGTATGAGAAACATATAAGACCATGATATCAGGAACGAGACAAAGCTTCTTTTATTGATGTATGTAAAAATAAAGTGGAGATATCACCTGAAATCAACCATGACTCCAAGAGAAACTGTCCTCCGGATCCGTCCAACCCAAGCCTCAACAATCGTCTTCCATAAAAGGTGCACAAGGATGACATATAAAGGAGGTGAACATATCGAGAAGGAAACAAGGGTTTCTTGAACCTGGGAAGTGCAAGAGGCACAAGGATAATCAGACTAAATATGGGCTATAACAGGCTATAGTATCAATATCATTCTCTCTCCTCCGTTAGGCCTTCCCAATGAGGTGTATTTATACTTCCTCGAATCAGTTTTTCAGTTGGGAAACAGTTTGGCCACGGGTTGGTGTAGGTGGTCTTCAGGTAAAACTCGTAAAGCCCGCCCAATTAATAGAAATTTGATATATTTTTTAATATTTTAAATTGTATACGCGGGTTAGATATGAGCGAACCCTCGTCTGCACGCGTGTAAGATAGGGCAGAGTCGTGTATGGAATTCAAAATACTGTTTTTTAAGAAGTTGAGCAAGTTTGAATGGAAAAGGCTACCCAAGGCTAATACATAGATCATTAAGGTGATAAATGATGATATAACACTAATTCCTCAGAAAAAACCAATGCGGGGAAATCAATGCAACAATTGAGGGTTTGATATATTAAATGCAGTAATTTCTGAGTACAATTCTTCGGATGCCCAGACTAGCAATCCTATACAAATATCTAACTGAATAAGGAGCTATTGAATAATCTCGCCCTGTCACTGGAAGATCCGACACTGATTTGCACTGGAGATGAGCCTCTGCACTGCCTTTGCACAGTACTACGTGACACCTGCGCAATCACTGCATCACTGCTGCTGGGACTACGCTGCACCTCCTCTGATCTCTCTGCTAACTAGAACTTCAGCCCTCTGGCCTTTCGGTCTCACGCCTCGGCTCCAACATTGGATCTTGACTAGCTTGCAACAGAAATGCAGACTCCCTCTGAAGCTCTGTGCAACCTCTGAGTGGCTGGCTCTACGTTGCCTCTATGGACTACTCTCTGCCCTCTCTGGCTCATACCTTCCGGATCTGGAAAAATCTCCAATCGAAAATTATCTCTGTGCCTCTCTGTAAGAATCAACTCGATTGATCTTCTCCCTAAGCACTGCTCACTAAAGAATTTCGATCTCTAGATTTTGTCGCTGTAATTTCCAAATGCCCCATCAAGTCCTTCTTATAATCTTCTCATTGAGACTTCAACGACCAAAATTAAGTCGCTAATCAACGACTAAGATTAACTTTACTTGATATTTGTCCTTTTCTAGAAGATTCACACCATGTTTTAATTAATACTCTTTAATTATTTTATTTTTCTAAGTTTAAACTTAGGGTTCCATTAAAAATAATTAATTATTTTCATAAAACACAGTTTGGGTGGAATTTCCCAAAACGCTTTCTGGGTTTGTTACACGTCATTTTGTCACCGTGACATTTGAATATTCATATGGGTCCATCGCCATCCATATCATGTTCCTTTAGAGGTAAAAAACACTAATGTTCCTGAATCAAGTCTTGGAATTGAAGAAAAAGTTCTGTAAAACCCTTAAAAGTCTACCTGCGCAGTTTTTCTAGCCTTTCCCTGCACATGCGCTGATGTTCTGTCCATAAACTGTGGCAACTCTCGCACTTTTTGCCACTAAAATCTGCGCACCCCCGTGAAAATCAAGTAAACGAAAAAAGTAAATTCTAGAAGCCTAGTTGGTAAAATATTCTCCCAACTGGAAGCTTCTAGATTCATGATCAGTTTAAGATTTATCCCTCCACTCATAGAGCTTATCTCTTGGTCCATGGAACTCAAATCCCTTCATGAGAGGAATCCATCCCCCTCTTCATGGAACTTAAACTACCTCCATTTCCCTATAAATTGAGCTCAAGTTTCAAGTTGAAGGCTAGACACTTGTAGATACCAATGTGATTAGAGACTAATCTATATAGTTTCTAAGCTGAAGAGAGTTCATACAGTGCATAATTTCTACACTAGTGAGTTGTTGTTGGCATAATGAAGATCACACCCTTGTGTCCATAACTCCATGCTGGTATTCTAGAGAGGATGTCTTATCAGACTGAAGGAGAACGATTGTTCAGGATCCCGGGAGAAATCTGTGCAACATCAAGGCATTAGGTTGTAAGATTACTCTTTCTATTCAAGATAATACATATGAATATCTTTTTCTCATTGCTTTGTTTCTATGCTTAATGGAATACTGTCAATACTTAGACTCCATGATCACTAAGTTGGATTAGTATTTTTTGATTATTATATGTTGCAGATGCTTTGATTATTTGTCTTGTCTTTGATTGCAGGTTCTATTCATTGGAGAACTACTTTGGAGCGACGGGACAAAGGGATACATCAAACGTTTGGATTTCCAGGTAGGGGCATTTTATCTCTACTTTAGTAATATAATAATCGTGAAATGCAATTAATATAGAGGAAGAGGTATTCAAATGGATCTTTGTTTCTAGTTACTCACTGGAGTACTAGGGATATTGTTCTTGTCCACAAGAGGGATTAATCCACGTAACAAATTGGCGACCATACCGGGGAATCTAGAGCTTAGTTTTCTTTGTTTGTATTCAGTTCTAAATTTTAGTTTTCTAATTTTGACTTCTATGAGTTTGGTTGGGTGGATAGCTTTTAAGACTCCTTGAAAAAGAAAGCTTCTTGTTTATTTTTTCCAAGTTTTTCCTTTCCTGCACGATTTTTGGTAGAAAACATTGCAACAACCTGTGCAACTTTTAGTTCAATTCAATGCACATGCGCAATGTATTCCATTGGAAGCTGCGCACCCCCTGGAAATTTTTGAAAAAATTAATTTCTCTTTTTTAGAGCCACATAACCTTATTCTTTAAGTTTTCCCTAATCCATCTTGGTTGTCAGATCTTGTGTGAGAACCTCTTTTCAACAAATTTTGAGTTTTGTGTGATTTATCATCCTGTTTGCATTTTATAAGTGAGGGTTTACCCTGGTTTATTGCTGCTCTATGTGAAAGATACCTTCATTTGCCTCAACTTACTGGTATTATGATTTTGTCTTTTTTGAGCCATCAGGATTGTTGCAAACCTTACTTTTATGAATATTTGTTCCCTATTCATTTGCAAACCCGGAAGAGCTTCTAGCTTACTGAAGCCTGATTGAACACCAAAGCACTCTTGGATGATTTCATTTCTGCTGAGATAAGTGGAATTTTTCTTAGTCTGATCACAACTAAGAGAAATCATCCTCAAACATTCTAGATAGACCTTAGAATTAGAATTTTGTTATGATATTGAAATTTATGCTTTTAGAGTTTTTTGAGATTGTTTTCTTTTGGGAATTGATTGTTTGTTGAATTGTAGTTTTTGATTTGATTGTTAAGGGATTTCATTTCAAAAAAGAAATTGATCATTCTTGCAAATTTAGTTCTTGATGAAATCGTCTTATTTTCAAAAAGGATTTTGTTTGGGTGAAAGAGTTTGTGTTTTGAAAATTGATAAATCTCTCAACTTTCTCTTAAATAAGATTTATTGAAAAGAAGTAGTTGCACTTCTCATATAGATGCATTTAGAGTATTTTGCGTCGGGTCACAACATCATCAAAATTTCAACTCCATACCCTTTGTGTTAAATAACAACCAAATTAATACAATGCTTAAATAAAATCAATCTAGATATTTTTACATTTTCTAGGGCTCATTCCACCAACATAGCTTAGGCTAGTGTTTTGGAATAGGTTGTAATAAACATTCCAAAACTGTTTAAACAAACAAGTAGAATCTTGCAGTAGGGAAATCCAATTGTTGCATTTGTACTCTGGGAAGCTCTTCTTAAAAGAGTCAAGCACAAGATCATATTAGACCTAGTGAGGTAATCGTACCTATCTCATTGGCAAGGATAGAAGATGTGCATGTAATACAAACGATAAACTCAGATCAACCATTGTCGAGGAGCCTAGGGTCACTTATCGACAAACCTTAGATTTACCATGTCAAGGAGCCTTCAAGGGGATTGAGCTTGATACTCTGCCCTTGCGTCTATATCGAATCGTAGACTGTTCCCCGAGGTGCATTTGTCTCTGTTGGTGACCTTGGTGGCCATAATCTTTAGGATTTTTCCCAAGGTCATAGTGGAGAGAAGGTCCCACTATACCTGGAGCAGACGTCGACTAGACTCACTTGGACTTTCCGGAGGGTACTCTTCACTTTGAGATGGCATAAGTGGAGGGACTTTCACCAGACTGTTTCATTAAGAAGGTTGTCAGGGTAGCTATTCCAACTGCCAAGTTTTCCACATTAAACTTCTACGACATTATATTTCATCACCAACTAGTGTTTTTAGTGTGGAAACGTACTGTTTGTGTGTGGTTTGTCTCTTAGATTTTGTAGGCCTGTGTTCAATTGCTTGTTTTCTTAGCAGCCTTAGGTCTATTTCATTGAAACATTTTTTGATTTCATGTGTTAAACATTAACCATGGCTGAATTACCGAGAAACTCTCGTAGAATGCAGGGAAACCCCCTGAGTATACACCAAGTCAATTAGAAAAGCTTAAATCTGAAAAAGGTCAACAATCAGGAATTGGATCTACTGAAAAAGAGGAAACATCAGTAATAATACATCCCAATTACGAAGTAAATCAACCTCAAACAATAGGAAGAAATCAAGAACAACTAAAAATTTCAGAATTAATCACAGTTGAGTCTACAACCAGTGAATTCTCAGATACTCAACTTATTGAACCTGAAACTTAATCTACTTCATCTGAGTCAACTTCGGAGTTCATAGCTCGAACCCCTGGTCGTCCTCGTTCACCTCGAGTGAAGCTTCACATTACTGAGAGCCTTCCTCCTGGCCTGATCAACATCGAAGAGATTACTGACACAGAAGAAGAGATTGCAATTCCTTTGTGTCAAGAATATTTAGATCTAAGGTATAGTGAACCGATTTACCCTTACAGTCCTTTTAAACCGGACCTTGGTATTAACAGTTGACCAACTTTCTACATAACAATGGTCTCAATTATTCACCCCGCCGCATTCCTTTTTACTCCATACCTAGAGGTAGTTACATGTCTTCATCAGGCATGTTAAGTGAGTCATCCATGTTTTCTTCATCGCCAATTTTTTTTTTATATGGTGTTCCATCAGTTCCTGCTGGATACTAGTCGCTCTCTGGTACTTTCTCAGGAGCATATCCCTCTTCTGAAAAACTTACACAATCAACTGGTCTTAATGAATCTAATACCAAAAAATTGACAATGGAACAAGTATATATGATGTTTGGAAATATTCCTTCACTTGACCCTCAAGGTATCAATTTACCACTTGGGGGGTAGTATACTCCTCAAGGACAACCTCTTCAAGGGCAGTACCCTATGCCAGGGCCACAACCGTTTCAAGGGCAATACCCTATGCCAGGGCCACAACGTCTTCAAGGGAAGTACCCTATGCCAGGGCCACAACCTATTCAAGGACAAGAACCTCCTCTGGGGCAACAGTTTTATCAAGAGAAACAATCTTGTCAAGGAGGTCAACCCTTTACTGGAAATTATCTGGAAAATTATCAAACTTACGTTCCAATACCTCAAACCGGTTATGGTCAACCTTATGCACCTCAACCTTTATTGGGAGCTCCTTATTCTGGCGTTAACACGGTGTGAAACCCATCGTTGAACCAATAGAATTTGCAACCTACTGTATAAGTACCTTATAATCAACCTGGTCAGCCAACTGGTCAATTTGGTTATACCCAAGTCCAAAAACCTGCCCAACCTACACTTTTAATTGCACCTCAAGTATCTGTACCTAGTAGTTAGCAAGTTGGTCCAAGTACGCTGAAAAATCCTATCCAATCTGTTGTGCAAACTTTTGTTCAACAACCAAGCACACCTATCCCTGGGGTTTCCCAAGTCCCTATTGCTACAATACTTCAAACAATGACATCAACTGTATCACAAGGAATCCCTCAAGTCACTGCTCGTCAAACTGGACTTGTGGTTCAATCTACTATTCAAACCTCTGTAGTACAACCTGGTGCGGAGACAATTCCAATAAGTCAACCTTATGTAGGTCAGTTTGTTAATCAACCTTTTCAATGGTAGTTTCAATATGGACCAATAGGAAAAAATCCAGTCTACCAAAGTCAACCATACCCTGGTTATACATATAAGATACCAGCTCAATCTCAGTTTGGTATGGCTAACCTTGGATACCCCAGAGGTATTCCAATCCCATTTGCACATGATATTCCAGGATATCCTCCTCCGGGTACTGGTATCGGTCCTCAAGGTTATCAGTTTGCTCAGCAATATCCTAACCGTCAGTTACCATTCATTGCAACTTTAGACTTGCCAGATTTGTCGTGCGTCACGAATGATCCGATTTATTATCTTTCATTTTGGCTGTCAATGCCAAATAAGTTGCCCAACGACATACCTAAGTTTGAAGGAAAATCAAGAGAATACCCCTCAAATCATGTGATGACTTATCATGTTTGGTGTGCATCCAACTCTTTAATCGATGATTCCATTCGATTGAGACTTTTTCAAAGAACATTGATAGGCTTAGCTGCGAAGTGGTATATTGAGTTACCACGTGGCTCTTTCAATAATTTCAATGCGTTAGCAACAACTTTCTTAACTCACTTTCAGTTGCCAATCCGTTATGACAATGGCATATAACTCTTATCTTCATTAAAGCAGAGTACGTATACATACATTTCAGATCACATATATGAATGGAGACGTATATGACTTTTAGTGAAAGTTTTCATTCCAGATCAAATCTTGGTAGAATGGTTCATCAAATCATTACTTCCAAAGATCGCTGAAGACATAGCTAAGGGAGGTGTTGTTACAGGAGAACAGGTCATAGCTCAAGCACAATACTTAGACCATGTATATACACAGTCTGGTACTTTATATGAATTTTTTTTTGACTTGCCATGCCCAAGTCAAATTATTGCAACACCTTCTGGTTCTCATTCTGTAGATGGCGTAATTGGTACAGTTAGTGCTAACAAGAGTAAGAAGAAGTCATCAAAACCTACTTCTCCCATAATAACTTTACCAGATTCACCTAAAGGTGATTCTTCCCTTGAAACTTTTGCCGACATTCATGATGTAGATTCATCCACGACTAAAGCTAAAACTGACAATAATAAGAAAGGAAAGAATAAAAATAAACAAAATACATCTCCTAAAGAGAAAACTGAAAAAAATGAAACAGCTAATGAAAAGCAGAAACCTCATTATCCTTGTCTTATTTGTGATGATGATCACTATACTAAAGAGTATCCACATCGATCCGAGGCATCCAAATTTGTCAAAGGTTCACCCACTCCTGCTGTCTTGAAGGATCCTTTTCCCACTCAAGATAGTAAAATGATCGGATCTTCTTCCAATTCATCGACATATATTTTAATGATGTCTCAGGTCATGGTTAAACCTGTAAGCTTGTTTAGAAAGAAGGGTATCCTTTGTCTCCAATTTTCCAACTTTCTCATTAAGCTTTTCATTTTCCTTGATCAATTTGGCATTGTTTTTCCTGTATGGCTTGTTCTGTTGCTTCAAATGCCTCTCCAAAATTTTTCTTACCTCCAATTGATCTATCAATTCTTTTATTTTTCTAAGGTGTAACTCTTTCTCTTACTCTCTTGTGTCCCTGGAAAATGGAGTGGCTTCTACCTCAACATTATCAAAGTATGAATCTCTTTCCATTATCTTTTCATAGGCTTCTTTCTGTAATATTTCAATCCACTTTTTTTGGTGTTGGGTGTTTCAACAATTTGTACCTTAGGGTCTTTCTCTTTACTGCTTGTGTCTACTGGAATTTTTCTCCTATGTCTCCTGGGAATGGATAGGAAATATGCTTCTCTCTCAACCACGACAGTGTCTTGTTGCTTTTTGGACCTTGTCCTTGGATAAATAGGTGAGTTCATTATGCTCTTTGTTTCATGCATTGGTTTAAACTTCTCCTCTATGATTTGTTATTCAAACTGATGTTGAGTTGAAAACTCTTTCCACACTACACCCTTGGTTTTCATTTGATACTCTACAAGAATTTTGATGAGTACTCGATGGTAGATTTGTGCTTCTTTGGGTTTAGTTTCTTTCCTCATATTCTCTATCATTTTAATTAATTTTTTAGAGAAGAAGTATGGAAAATTGACTTTCACTTCTTCCTTGATATGCTGGAGAAATTTGATATGATAGAGATGCACTACACTGTGCCTAATGTCACATGTGAAAAATCCCTGAATAATTAACACCAACTCTACCCAAGGCTCATTAAACCATTCCCTTTGAATCCCCTTGGTTCTATCAAATGATCCCTTCCTATTTTTCTCCAAAAATAAATTCCATCCCTTATATTTAAAGTGCAAACTCTTATGATACTGCTCCCCTAATAGTGGTAGATCTAAGGCCTGAGAAATGGATTCTGGATTTAATGGGATGACTAAGTTTCCCACCATGGTTTGCTCCTGTGTGTAATTGTTTATGAACTCCTTTGTGATGCTCCCATTGTGTCTGTTAAACATTTGGAGGAAGCCTATTAAACCAGCCTGATAATGTTTTTCTATGGTCTCTTTTTCCCAATGCTCAATCTGGAAATATTTTAGTTCTACCCTGGTAGCCATATGCTTTGAAAACCAATTTATGTAACCTTTCACTGTCAACATTCTCATTTTGAAAATAAAAATGATGCATACATATATATCTTGTTGACTTATTCATGCATTATGTTCATGGTGATAACACTTACCTCTTCTTTGATGCTCTTGACAAAGGAATGAAACCGATATTCTTCAACCTCCGTTATTTTACAAAAACGAACCCATTGATTCCACAAACTAATAAAAACACAAAATTTTGATATAGAAAGATTATAAAAACATTGTAAACATGTTTTTATTAATCTATTTCTCATTTTCTATTCTCTGTTTTATAAAAAATTTGTTGTGAAACCAGCTCCAAAAATAAAATAAAAGAGATATCAACGCCTTAGAAATAAGCCACTTTGAGGGGGCAACCTCCAATAAATTACATGAATGAACAATTATTGGATGCTACAAATGACCAAAACCTCCTTCTATATATAGGAGTCCATGGGGCCACAATATAATTCTAGTGGGGCCACAATGTAATCCTAGCCGACCTAACAATAATAATGTAAGGGCACAATAATAAAAATATGGGGGTTACAGGGGTACAACAATAACAATAAGGGGGGCTACACTAACATAATAAGGGACTACACTATTAATATAGTGACTTAACATGCCCTCTCCTTTAAACAAGTGTTGTCCTCAATGCTTGATTATTTCTTGATGCTTCTGTATAAAATTCTCATCCTCCCATGTGGAATCTTATACAGGAAAGTTATTCCACTTACTTTGAGATAACGCTGAATTAAATCGTACTTGTAGGTTCTTGTTCCTTATTTGACCTTGAGAAGTTATTTGATGTGATGTTGATCTTCTTTGTTTTTCTCATTAGTTCTGCATGTGCACAAAGTTCGATTATCCAACGCAACTGGAGAACTTGTTGACATTATGATCACTCGATCTTGGTATTCACTAATTTATCATCCATATTAGCTATTATTTGATCCTTCAAACCATCCAACTTAGCCTCCATTTCTGCGTTTAAACCATCTATGTCATCTTTGGTTGCTCTTCGTAAGATCGAAATATGTTGCACTTGGTACCGTAATTTTATATCTCATACTGCAATTCTTCCTCTTCATGCATCATAGTATAGCTTTTTGAGGGCTTAATGGGTATGGAATTATTTTTTGGAGGCATTATAGAACCCAATACTGATAAAAATTCTAAAATATACCCTTGGAATCACTTCAAACTGTTTTTTCAAACAATCATTATGCAATTTTAAAAACCAAATACACACATTTTTCTTGATTTTGAGGAGCTCGATATTGAAACTGAATTACCTTTGTGATTTTGGATATTCAATATCTAAAATTTGGTACTGAGGTATCCCTTTGAATTCTCTTTAGAATGTCACAGGTATGACCTAATTTGGATTCTTTAAGACAAAGTTGTGCCCTTAGATCTGAAATGTATTTACAAGAAACTACAGTCTGTATACTTGCGGCCACTTTTTACAGAATTCCAATCCGATGCTCAGAGAGAGAGTTATGAAGATTTTCCCACGGTCACCTCTTTGAGATGAAATTCGGGAGCTTGCAAAAGACCTAACTTCCACAGACCATATCTCTGACAATATTGCGAACCAATATCTAAAATTTTGCGACAATATTCCTTGGGATTTCAGCTTCGTACTCTAAAAATATCAGCTTCTGAAACTTTGTAGAAAAAAAGTTATAGCGAAAATTCCGCGATGACCTATTTAGGTTAAATTCAAGAGCCTGCAAAAAGACCTAATTTCCATAGATCATATCTCCAAACATATTGCGAACCAAGCTTTGAAATTGTGCGACGTTGTTCCTCTAGATTTTGGCTTCACACTCTAAAAATTTCAGCTTCTGAACCTTCGTAGAAAAAAATTTATAGCGCAAATTGCACGATGACCTGTTTGGAGCAGCGAAAACCCTAGAATCCAAAGCTCTGATACCAAATGTTGTGAAACCAGCTCCAAAAATAGAAGAAAAGAGATATCAACGCCTTAGAAATAAGCCACTTCGAGGGGGCAACCTCCAATACATTACATGAATGAACAATTCTTGGATGCTACAAATGACCAAAACCTCCTTCTATATATAGGAGTCCATGGGGCCACAATGTAATCCTAGTGGGGCGACAATGTAATCCTAGCCGACCTAACAATAATAATGTAAGGGCACAATAATAACAATATGGGGGTTATAGGGGTACAACGGTAACAATAAGGGGGGCTACACTAACATAATAAGAGACTGCACTATTAATATAGGGACTTAACAAATTTTGTAAAAAATCTCCTTTGTTTTGATGTAGAATTCTCTGCCTTTAAATTGACTGTCTATTTTTATTTTTATTTTTTAATTTCATGTCACGGTGTCTTTCTACTCTTCGAATTCATACATAATTCCTCCTCTCTTAAAACAAATTCATTGTGCATTTAAGCTAAAATGATTTAAGCTCACTGTGTGCAAAAATATTCAATGAATGGCTCACTGTGTATATGTCAACAATCATCAAATAGCTCATGAAATGACTCACTATATTTTCAAAATTAACTCACTGTGCAACACTCTGTTTTTTGAAAATGAAATATGACAATTTTGTGATTGTATGTGGAAGAATTCAATTTCTTTTACCTTCTTTGGAGCAATCTCGAGATTTTCTCTGAGTTTAGCCTCATATCCTGCATTTTCACAACATTTATAATGTCAAGACTCCTCTTCAATCATCTCAAGATCCTCATGTGCTAGTAGGTGGCAGAGTTAAGTTAACGGTGGCAAAGACAAGCTAAACGGTGGCAGAGAAATACATTTATAACTTGTAGTTCAACTCGTGTTCAACACAAAAATCTTGAGTTTCATTCATTTTGAAATCCGTTTACTAATGAGAAAAATCCGGATTTTGTTCTTACCTGCTCTTTTCCATGATATATCTGCAATTTTGTTGGTGTGTTTGATTAATACGATAGCTAGAAATATTGGCTCAAATCCAAGTCGACATCAATGCTTGACTCCGCTCCTCTTCTTATTTCTCCACTTCCTCTTTTGCTATTTCTTATGCTTGATTCTCTCGGCTTAAGTTTCTCTTTACAACCTCTCTGCATTTTCTCATTTTATTTCGTTCTTCACAAGGTGTTCGAACACATGCCTATGGTTTGCACAACGTTCGACTTCCTTTATCTGAGCCTGTAATGGTTGTGTTGGTGAAAGAGAGCAATCATAGGGGTCTGTTATTCAGAAATAGCGGAGGCTTCAGTTATTTGCACAAGGTTTATTGTATTGCATAACATTGTGTTTTGGAATCTGTGTTGACCATTTTTCATGCCGACCTCTTACTCAGATGCCTCCATGGCTTAATTTATCTAACTTGCACTACATCCTTGCTCCATGGTGTCTGCATACGTCCTGTCACCATAACTCACGTTCTCTGCTTAAAATGCACCATAATTCGTGTTTTCATTGCATTGTGTTTGCATTTCAATCATGGGTTATGTCATTTGCATATTTTTTGTCATTTTGCATTGTGCGCTCCATAACCTTAGGTTTTTTCAAATTGCATTGTTCCATACCTTAGCTTATCATATGATATATGTTTGCACATTTGCGCTTATATCTTAGGTCTTAATCTTGTTTAATTAAATTTTAAAATGACCCTAGAAAGGTCATGTTTAAAATTAAATTTCTATCATGACACTAAAATTTGTTTTTTTTGTAGGTTAACAAGGATTTGAATATTGGGCCTTTAATTCTTGATCCATATGCTTAAGAAAATATTTAGGATTAATGTGATGGTTTAAAAATGATTGAAATTATGGTATATGGAATGATGGTTAAATGTAGGAAAGGGTAATGAAGTATGATATATATATGGAATGATGGTTAATGTATGAGGGTAAGTGTAGGAAAAGGGTAATGCATATGTGATTATAGTGGGTAAAATAATTGGGGTAGTGGTAGGATATAATGGAATGCATATCAAGCACTAAATTAGTCTTAACAACTTCTAGAATTTTTTTAAAAAATCTAAATTTTAAGAGAAAATTTTTCACTTACTGTACTTGTACTCCCATATATTGCTTGATGTCAATGATGTCCCCCGGTCAAATGGTGGTTGACAATGTCTTTATTACCATAACGATGGCTCTTCCAGGATATGTAGAGACTTATTTCTTCTTCATGTTTTCGCATCTGATTATTGATTCAGGATCTTTAAATGTTGATGTTGTTCATGTCCCTTCCATAGTTTGTAATTGATGTTTCAGGTCCCTTCTGACATGTAATTTTTAACAATGTTTCAAGTTGCTTCTGTCATATGATACAGGTCCCTTCTGCATAATATTCTCAATGATGTATCGGGTCCCTTTGTACTTGTAATTCAGGTTCCTTCTTCAATTCAGCTGCTCAAACTATTTACATAGTTTTATTAAAAACTTCCCCCTTGCTGATGTTAAGACTTATCCTCAAGTCTTGCATGTGTTGGAGGATTTAATCTACAAATAATATTGAGGTAAAAACAAAACAAAATACATAATTCACATTGGCCAAACAAGTTGGTTTTCCAATATGAATTCAAGTTTGTATTGTGCGAGTCTCCTATATTTTCACAACCAAACTCTTATTATTTTTTTTTATTTTTTTTATTTTTTTATTTTTATTCCTCTGGAACTAAGGAAAGAATATTATGCTCTTCCATTATTCCCATATCGGTTTCTGTTGAAATTATTTTCATAAAATATTCTTTATTGATAGGGCTATTGTAGAATTTAAGCCTATGTCCATTCACTACAAATGAAATTGACACTTCATCTATTGTTTTTACTCTGACCTCTCCATTGTTGAAGATCTCTTCTATTTCATATGGCCCAAGCCAATGAGTTGTAAACTTTGCCTTGAAATATTTAAACTTGGAGTCAAACAATAACGCCCAGTCTCCCTTTTCAAAAAACTTATTCTTGATGAATCGATCATGCCATTTTATTCTTTGCTCTTGTACTAATGATGTATGTTCCACTGCCTGCTGTCTTATTTCATCCAATTCATTTAATTGAATCACTCTTTGTTCCTATGCTTCAGATAGTCCCATTCCCAACTTTTCTGCAAGTTTATATGTATGTGTTTGAAATTATATGGGTAACAAGACTTCCTTACCATATACCAATTGGTATGGACTGAATACAGTTTTGTTCTTCCATGTGATCCTCTAGGCCCATAGTGCATATCTCAACTTTTACGACCAATATTTTCTATTCATTTGCACAGTTTTTGTCATGATATTCTCCAAATTTTTTTTAGTGGAATCCACTTGTCCATTCGCTTGCAGATGGTACATAGTAAATTTTCTATGATTGATCTTGTTATTTTATGTGAGATCCCTTACAAGCTTGGAGGTGAATTGTGCTCCCTGGTCTGTAACAATTTGTCACGAAAATCCATACCTTGCAAATATTTCTTCAAATAGAAAAGAACACATTGTTTATTCCATTGCTCATGCCACTTCCTTTGCCTCCACCCACTTAGTAACATAATCTATACATACCAAGATGTACTTCTTTATGTTTTATGGCAGGTTTATTGGTCCCAAAAAGTCTAGAGCCCATTGCTCAAATGGTTCTATGAGTACTTGTGGCTTTAATGGAATTTAATCTGATGCCATTGGTCTTCCAATTCTTTGGCATCTGTCACATCTCTTTACATAGGCCTTGGAGTCCTTGAAGATTGCTGGCTAGTAGTAGCCAAGTTTGAGCACTTTATATGTTGTTTGCTTGTCTGCAAAATGACCACCACATGGCTTGTCATGACATGCTTTATGTTGAGATTCAAAAATAAAATTCAGCACCCATGCCTAGTGCATTAAGCACCTGGTTGCATTAAGAACCCAGACTAGGGTGGGGCCCACAATGATATTTTTGGTTGCATGTCTATTTTGGTTATCCCTTAATTAAGATGGACATTAAGTTGTAATATATTCTCAATATGGACTTGAATCAGTTAAATGAAAGTGATAAATTCAGTTAGCTAGTGGATTTCGAGTTAGAGGTAGTTGGTGAGTCATGCAGAGTAATTCTAGTTGTAACAGAGTTCTAAGTGCAGTGGTGCATTAGTTAATGCAAGTTGTATATAGTTTAACTTAGTTAAGTGAGTTAAACTCAGTTGTGCTAGTTGTTAATGAAGATACACTAGCGAGATATCTAGTGAATTAAATATTAATTAATTCACAATCAGTGATCTCACATGCAACTGAAGATTTACTATTATTAGCTGCATGCATGTCAGATCCAGTGGAGACCCAGTTGAGTTCTAGGTGAAAGGGAAGTTGACTGTCAGTTGTAGGATTATTGGGTTGCACACATGCAACCAAACACCCATTGGAGTGACCATGATACTTGCACAATCAAGGTAGGTAAGAATTCATATCTTTTAAGGATCTTTAATATCAGGAATTGCGCAAGCAAGGCAAGCTGTCTAGAGGCTGAGAATTGGCTATGTGTTGGTCATTTTTGCATATGACAGTATGAGACAATTAGCTAAGTATTGGAGGGCTCTTGTGAGAAGATTTTTGTATGTAAATGTTTCATGATCCATGCTGAACATACAATAGAAGATAGTGGGGTTTTTAGCTGCAAGATTTCCCTAGAAAATTATCTATGTTGTGTGTGATTGATATTTCTTCATGTTCATGTGATTAGCATTTGTGTTTTTAATTTCACAAAATATTTGTAGAAGTGATTCCGTATTTAAATTTTGTACATTTTTAGATAAGGTGAATCCAAGATATACATGCATGTTGTATAATTTATAAATGGTATCAGAGCATAGGAAATTGCAGAAGTGAAGCAGGAGCTGAGTTTGTGACTAGATAGAATTCGAATTTGTAGAAAGACTTTCTTGGTGCTACAATTGATTCAAGATCGAAATGGCTTTCAATGGCTTGAGGTTAGAGTATGCACTCGAGGGAAACTCAAACTATATTTCTTGGAAGGACAGGATGGAGGCATTACTCAAAGATAATGGCTTGAAGGAATTCATTAATGACATTAGGGGAATTTTGAGGTCTAAAATGGGCCTCCTAAGGAAATTATAAAATAATAGTGGAAAAAATCTAATAAGATTTGATGACATCATCAAATTTTAGAGGGAAAAATGAAAAAACTGCTTTTTCAATTCATATTTTCAACTTATCTCCCAAAGTTTTTACTCAAATTTCGAGCGGGAGTACTCGTTGGATGCAGAATTTAATTCCCCATCCAAGGAGTACCATAATCGATACTTTGAATGAATTCACCACCTGCACGAAAAATGAAATACATAAAAAACGTGATTACAATCCGTTTTTTTATATATTCTCATTTTAAAATAATATTAAACTAATCGAAATTACATGCTGTTGTCAAATCGCCTAAACCCGGATGAGGAACTAAGTCTGCATCGTGGTACTCACCTCGGTTTGATGGTACAGGAGATATTACAACCTAAATTGAAAAGTAATTATTTTATTATTTTTTAATATTTTTACTTTTTTACTCCAAAAATGGTGAATCATCCCTTATGGATTACATCATCATCTTGAATCCTATTGGTTGTTATAAAGTTTATTTTTGTTGTACATTTTTCTTATGAGGCCCATTTTAGACCTCAAAATTCCCCTAATGTGATGTTCCTAAACCCGGTGTGGCAAATGCTACAAATCTTGATGCATGGAAAAAGAAAGTGGCAAAGGCGATGAGGATCTTATTGGAGGGAGTACATGACCACATTGTCTCAAGCCTCCATGGGAGACCCACACCATATGCAATGTGGAAGGCTTTGACGAATCTATTCCAATGCAGTAGTGACCATAGGAAATTGGCGCTCAAAGATAAACTTAGGAAGATCAAGATGGAAAAGGGCGACACCATTCCAAAATATCTACAAAAGTTTTTCCAATGTTGGGATGAACTGGGGAGCATTGGAATAATAGTTGTTGATGATGATTTGGTGAGCTTGGCTCTCCTAGGACTTCCCAAGAGTTGGCACAATTATCGAGAATATATCAATGGAAGGGAAAAATTGCCAAATTGGGAATCACTGTGGTCGGATTTGGTGGAGGAGGAGTTCAGACGGAACACCAGAGATGGATCTTCATCTAAGAATGAAGATGAAGAGTATTGTGTTTTGGATTCCAAGGCGAGGAAGGGGAAGGGGAAGAAATTCCGTTCTAAATCTAAGTCCAAGAATGGCAAGAGGCAAGACATGTCCAAGGTGAACTATTTTCATTGTCATGAGCACAAGCATTTTGATACTAACTATCCACAAAAGAAGAAGAAAAATAAGAATGGATCTGCAGCTAGTGAGGCCCTTGCCTCGAAATTTGAGCTTGACTTCTCATTGATCACATGCATGGCGTCTAGTGCATTGGTATCTGTGTGTTATTTGGATAGTGGCGCTTCCTTTCACATGACAAGAGATAAGGAACTTTTCAGTGACTTGGAGGAGAAAGATCTCCATATGGATATTGAAATGGGCGACGACGGATAATACAGTGCTACCAGGATTGGTACCATTACCTTTCAGAGGCAATCAAGTAAACCCTTTCAATTAAAATATGTAATGCATGTATCAGGTTTGAAGAAAAATTTGGTCTCAATCACAATGTTGGATGATAGAGGCTATGATTAGATATAATTTTTTTGGGATTCAACAACGTTAAGAAATTAATTCAACTATGACCATTTTTATGAGAGGTAGTCGTAAATGAATAATTTCTCATAATTTTTGAATGGTCCACTTAGCACTCATTGCATCGGGTGATGCTCATAGGGGTGAAGAAGTGGGATTGAAACTAGTGAAATGAATCACATAATGTCAATCATCACTTCTGGGGCTTTCAAATGGTAACCAATAATTCCTAGGTTGTCACCCATCCCAGAAATCCTCTGGCTCAAGCGCGCTTAACTGTGGAGTTTCCCCACAATGATGTTGTTTTTAGTAATGGAAAATATTTCTTGCGACATAAAACAATGGGACAAGCCAAGAGGATAGGAATTTGAGTTAAGAATCTCTACAAGTTGGAGGTATGATGGGAAAGGCAGATCAAGTGGTGGGCCGAGATGAGGGTGAATTATGGCACAAGCGATTGGGCCATCTTCATCATGGAGCCTTGAAATTCATGCAACAAATTTCTAGTGGTCTTCCTAGGGGTACACTTGTGCAGTCAGACACATGCAAGGGATGTACTATGGGAAAATATGTAAAGGCCACCTTTCATGAGAAGGAAAATCGAGCTTCAGGGATCATTGAGAGAGTTCACACAGATGTGTGTGGTCCCTTCTCTATTGCTTCAACATCAAAACATAAGTACTATGTAATATTTGTTGATGACTTTTCTCGTAAGTGTTGGATCTTTTTCATGCAGAATAAAAATCAAACATTCTCTAAGTTCTGTGGGTTTAAGGCGCTAGTGGATAAAGAGTCAGAGAAGAAAGTGAAGGCTCTTAGGAGCAATAATGGTGGAGAATACATCTCTAACGAATTCAAGAAATATTGCAGCAAAGAAGGAATTCAAAGAGAAATCATAGTACCTCATAACCCACAATAGAATGGGGCCATAGAGAGAAAGAACATAACTATTGTGGGTGCAACACGAGTGATGTTGCGTCTGTGGGCGGAAGCATGCAACATAATGGTACATGTGAAAAATCGTTGTCCTCATAGAGTACTTGGCATGAGTACAACTAAAGAGGCTTTCAATGATAAGAAACCTAATGTTTCACACTTTAATATTTTTGGCTCATCTGTTTATGTGCATGTGACCAAGGATGTCAGGAAGAAGTATGAACCAACAACTGAGGTTGGGATTTTTTTGGGGTACACTGAAACACCCCATAATTATCGCATGTATTTTCCAAACAACATAATGACTATTGTGTGACGGGATATAAAATTTGATGAGGAGAAATCCATGCGGTTGTCGCTTGAGAGGGAGCTAGACTTCCATGTAGATGAGGAGCTGTTGGTTCCCAAGGATGAGTCTCAATATGTGGATCAACCACATGAGGAGGTTCATGGAGTGGAGGAAAACACTCATGCAAAGCCATCCATCAGAAATGGCAGAAGGCGCACCATGGAAGCTGATAGATTGAGACTTGATGTTGTAGAGAATGTAGGAGCCCCTACTTCACAACATAGACAAAGACAGTCTCTTGACCGATTTACTAGATACATGGCTCTTATGAGAACATGTATTGTGACTGAACCATCTTCCTTTCACGAAGTAGTGCAGCAACCAAATTGGGTTGATGCAATGGTGGAGGAGTATGACTCCATTTTCAAGAACAGTGCATGGGAGATAGTCCCAAGACAGGTTGACAAATCAGTGGTTGGATCGAGATGGATCTACAAGGTAAAGCAAGATGTTGATGGGAGTGTGGAGAAATACAATGCCAGATTTGTGGCCTAGGGATTCTTATAGATCGAGGGGATAGATTATGATGAGACTTTTGCACCTGTTGCAAGGTACTCTTCTATAAGATCCATCCTTGCACTCTCAACATAGATGGGCTGGTGCATTCATCAGATGGATGTGAAAACTACGTTTATCAAAGGGATCATTGAGGAAGAGGTGTACATAGAGCAACCTAAAGGTTTTGAAATCTTCAACAGTGAGTCGCATGCACGAGGGCACCACTAACAAAGCAATATTATATCATGTGCATTCATATTGGGGTAAATGTTTTTAGAAAAACCCAAAACATTATATTGGATATATAAATAAGGGTTAGAGGGTCTTTTTTATTACATATGGAATATAAATATTTTATGGTATTTTCTATTTATTTATTTGGCCAAATGGGCTTGTTTTGCGGGTATGGCAAAATAAAAAGAGCGCATCTGAGTGTGATGCTTCATTGCCATTGGAGCACCATTTCCATTCGAGCCCCATTTCCGACTGAACCATTCGAGTGCCATTGCAGACAATAGAGGCGGACTACAAGTAGTTGTGGTCGCTGAATATGTGGGGTTTAGATAGGTGGTGGATGAATTTGAGATTTTGAAAAGGATGGGGTGAAGGGAATTTCTAAATGATGGAGAAGCGGCCGAGATAGTAGATTATGGGGAATAGGAGGAGCCATATTGAGCTAAGGTGGATTCGAGCACCATTTCCAACTGAACCATTCGAGCACCATTCGGCTAAGCACCATTGGTGCAAGGTCCTCTAAACATTTCTGTCTAAACCACAAGGCTGGCCATCCAATATACATAATAAACAATATCACTTCAGAAGAATTTATCACTTCATTTCAAAAGCCCAGAACTACTGGTTCTATAACAAGCTCATCAACATAGTCAGGGCTTTATGGCAGGGGGTTCTTCTATGATTGAACGTGGTTTGAACCTGCCTGGTATTGAGCGACCACACAACAGCCAACATCGTTGGAGTATTAAAAATCAAGTGGACATTGAGCCGATTGAACCATTTGAGAAAGGCCGATTGAACATTTCCATGTAAGTTGCTTTTGCCTCAGTATCACTGGAAACTGTAAGTGTTTCTTTCTGTCCAATGGATTCATGAAGATTCAGTTGTGTAGTTTCCAGGGTTTTGCTTTGCAGCTGGGATCTCAAGTCATCCAAGTTATTTTCCATTTCTAATTAAACCTGTTCCAATTCATGAACCATCTGTCTCAATTGCTCTTGTTTTGGCTGACTTCTGCGCAAATCTAAGCATGTGAACCTGCCTAGTACTGAGCGGCTAACACCAATGGAGTAAGAGGTTTGGAAAGAGGTTTGAAATAGAAGCCTTGAACCTGTAACCTTGAACCTATCAACGTTAGCCTTCAACAAAGCATTCGAGAAAAGAGGGAAAGAGGATTTGACTGAGAAAGAGCATGCATTCGACAAACATTGTGAGATAGGGAAAGAGCATTCGTGTTTTCATCTGAGCTTTGTTTTCACTTGGCATCATGAGGGCAACAGTGGGACCTTCAACACTAGAGGTTAGTCACGGTGAACCTGTGGAGAATAATGTGATATATTCTTACTGTTTTTGTGCCTGGATGCTATGGTTTATTTTAGCAAACAATGCTGTTTTTGAAACTAGGTTAACTGAGCCTGTATGCTAGGGTTTATTTTAGAAAACAATGCTGTGTTTGAAACTAGGTTAACTGAGGTTAATGTTAACTAATTTATTTGTAAAAATTGATGGGGAATTTTTCAAATTGATAATATATTTTGACAGTGTGTTAAAATCCTAGAATTATTGCCCTTTATGGTTGTTTCTTGACTTGAATGGGCAATTGGAATAGGGTTTGGCAAGGAAATAGTGGAAAATTATTAATTGTATTTATTTTTTGGGCTTGACCTAACAAGTTGGGCAAAAATCATTGTTTTGCAAGATGGTTTTTATTAGGAAGATGGTTTTTATCAGGACTTCTTTTAGTCATAGAATGCACCTGACACCCTCCCATTAAGATTTCCATTGTTATCCTAGAATCTGCTAACAATAACAATATTTTTATTAGCTTTTCCCTGTTACACTCTAATGTACCAAAAAAGGGATTTTGAGCATCTTATCTTCTTTGCGATGAATATATACAAGATCTAAAATTTAAATAACTATCATGTTTTGCATTATTTTTTTAAAATTTAATTTAATTATGAATGAGACCCAGGGCCTTTGGACATAGCAAAACTTCACTATTCAAACCAAAGGCACATGAAAGTAAGTGGGAGAAACAAAGGAATCGTAGCTTGCCTCCATCTTTATTCGCATTGTCTCCAACAAGCCAGCAAGTCCAGGTGTTATGGAAGGTTTAATTTGGTACATATATTGGACTCCATGAGGAAACTTCCTTGATAGGTTTAGTTTTTTCTCGTCTCTTCTATCCTTTGTTGGTGTTATAAGGCCACTGCCATCAATTGTGCAAATGAGGCCAAATGATAAAAACAATCAAACAACTTTCCTTTTATAGCAAAAAAACAAAATACTGTGTAGCTTTTTCCCCACTATTAATTGATCTTCAACCAGATATCAATATTTACAATATACACAACATCAGAACTCACACTGCTCCTCCTACAGATGCAATAAGAACCTCATATGCTGTTTCCATAAGATCGTCATCGGAAAAGCCTACAAAGAGTATATAAAACACAAATAAGCATCATTAGAAATACCAAGTAACTCTGAAAAGTGAATGCATATAAAAGACATTTAAAACCGCTAATGGACTAGCTATTAGCATATTCCTATCAACACAACTAAGATTTGACCCTTACAAAATATTGATTCATGATTAATATGAATATTATTGTTAATTAAAGGAGAGAGAAAACTTACCCTTGATCATAATTAAAGTAAAATTTACCCAGAAAGAATTCAACTGTATACCCAACATCAAGGATGTAGAGGTGATTAATGATAGTAGCTAAACCCGTATAAAAACTAGATCAGAAGTGGGAACCAACCTCAAGAGTGATTTACAAGGAAAGATTTGGACACCAGTGTTATTGCATATTGTGAAATACTTAATGATGTTTAGACTACCACTAGTCACAGTTACATTACATGTGGGAGTGACAAGGATTGCCCATCCATGCAATACAACACAATATAGAGCATCCAAGGTAGAGAGTGAAGGCAAAAGTTAGACCAAAGTGGTCAGTGACAACTGATTGACTACAAAGAAGTGAAAAGAGTTCATGGACAAAGAAGTGAAAAGAGTTCATGGACAAGCTTATCAAACCTTATTGAGGTCATAAGGAGAACCATGGGGATCTGTTGTATTTAGATATACCCAAAATTTTGGGTGGTGTTGTAGCCGCTACAACACCACCCAAAATTTTGGGTATATCTAAAATTTTGGGTCCCCCCTGCTTGCTTAGCCCTCAAGGTTTTGACTCGGCCCATAGTCATTGAACCTTCTCACCATCATGACGATATTCTTTCGTCGCAACCACGCCATGTGTGGAGGGATCATCATGCTTCTTTGTGCATTAAGTATATTCGTTAGAAGCGCCCTCACCATGGATCATTAAGCATTTTGTTTGGGTACTTCATTTAAGCTCATAAGCTCATGTAGATTATTTGAGGGGCATCATCCTCTAAAAGGTAACTGCAAACTAATCGACCCAGGGGTCTAAGTCTATTATTTTCTAAATCATTCCTTCAGCTAACTAAATGTGCTTTAGCATCAATATTTTGAAGACTTATGACCCATGTTACGTTTTTTGTAGGTAGAGGTGGTCGGTGCGCAAAGCTGGAGCTAGGGTCTTCTCTGGCAGACAAGGTGGATCCTTTCAAAGCTTGAAAGAACTGTAAAGGTGTTTAGCCACTTTCATGAGATAAAGATGGAGGAAAAGAAATATTGCTGCAAAACCCAGAGAAGGCCGCAAGTAATTGCTGGGTCGCAGGTTGCAAATGGACCAAGTCGCAAGTCGCAGATTCTCTCAGGGTCACAAGTCGCAGATTGCCCAGGGTCGCAGGTCGCAGATTGCCTAGGGTCGCAGGTCGCAAATTGCCCTAGGTCGCAAGTCGCAAATTTCACAAGGTTGCAGGCCGCAAGTAACCCCTAGGTCACAGGTCGCAAATGGACCAAGTTTCAAGTCGCAGAGTCTCTCAGGGTCGCAAGTCGCAGATTTCCCAAGGTCGCAGGTTGCAAATTCCCCAAGGTTGCAGGTCGCAGATTGTTAGAGGTCACAGGTCGCAAAATCCAATGAAGTCGCAGGGTCGCAAAACAAAACATCCGAGGGAGGATTCAAATGTTGCGACTACCCGACTGTGTGACCTTCATCGAGTCGCGAGGCGGTCATAGATTTCTTGAGGTCGCAAGTCGCAAAATACAGTGGGGTCGCAGGTCGCAAATGGACCGAGTTGCAAGTTGCAGATTGCCCAGGGTCGCAGGTTGCAGATTGCCCAAGGTTGTAGGTCACAGATTGTTAGAGGTCACAGGTCACAAAATCCAATGAAGTTGCAAGGTCTCAAAATAACACATCCGAAGGAGGCTTCAAATGTTGCGATTACCTGATTGTGCGACCTTCACCGATTCACGGGGTGGTCATGGATTGCTCGAGGTCGCAAGTCACAAAATCCAGTGGGGTCGCAGGTCGCAACAGTGGCTGAGATCACAGGTCGCAAAATCTCCTAAGTCACGAGGCAACCCAACAGTCAGGAAGATGAAAAGTCAGGGAAGCCCAAAAGGCAATTTTTGTTCTATAAATACTTCCTTCGGGAGATTGTAAAGGACCTTTTTGTTTGGGACTCAAAGAGATATAGAGAATTGTATAGAAGGAATACACATTTTTGAGTATGAATACAAGCATGTGTTAACTCCATTTTTGGATATGATGTTGGTCAATGTGTGAACACTATGAGTAATCTATTTTCAGTTTCTAACATATTTTGATTAATGAAACTGTGTTTCCAATTACATCATTTATGCATTATACTTTTCTAAATATGTGTTAATGGTGCTAAGTTTATTTCGCTTTCTCAATGAATGTTAATAACTTTGTTTACTGACATTTATATTTTCACCAAAACCATTTAAGGAAGTGAATGGTATTCTGCCATAAAGAATTGTTTCTTCTGTGGTTAGAATAGCATACAAGCATGACCCTAATGATATGTTGTTGGAAGCATTTCCTTTGGCCCCATGCTTTATAATTCAGCTTGCTACGCATAGTGTTGTATGTTCATTTAATTCATCAATCATGTGTCTTGTTTCATCCAAATAAGCATGTGTCCACAAGTTTATAGAGTCCTACTGAGACCCAAGGAAAGGATAATTAAGCGGTAGCCGGACCCATACCGTGGAAGGGATCCCTATTCCAAACGGTTTAGAGTCTAGTTGGGACTTTTTATCAGGGAGATCCCCTGCTGTTGGCCGAACATATTTTCCCTTCAACAAAATTGGCGCTAGAAGGAGGGCGAGATGAAAAGCTAAGCCCTTAGAGCCTGCAGTTAGTCTCATATCTGAAATGGCTCATCTCCAAATCATTCTCCCAAGATGTTTAACGGATTTTTATGGTTCTCGCTGCTCAATCCCTGATGAACCTATGTATCACTTGTCCCAGTTAAAATTCGATGGTGAAAATAGAGTTTCCATAACTGAGCACCTTTCGGATCTCTGTGAGTTTTGTGAATGTTACGAAGTTAACAACGATGAGTTGGCCTGCGTGCTTTTCTCCCTCAATATCGAAGGTCGCGCTGAGAAATGGTGCCACTCATTGCCGACAGCTTCCATCCATTTGTTTGAACAACTTTCTAGTGAATTACAACAAGATTTTCAAAGGCACGATTTTCAAAATGTATTAATAAAGTTAAATGACATCAGGATGGAACCTCAGGAACTTCTAGATGAATTCTCTATCAGATTTGTTCACTATTTTTTTGAGTTCCCTGAAAAGGATGTTGACTAGAAATTTTTAAGTGAACGGTTCAGGTATGTGATTTTTGTTTCCCTTGAACAATTTCAATTATAAACCAAGCTTGATCCTAGTGTTCCCGTTGACGACCTGCAAGTTGGAAGTTGTTCAGACTTTGTCCCTAATGTTTCCTTGTCCATCCCCCCGAGTCCAGACCACATTCATGCCTCCAAGGAGAGTATTACTATTTGTGATATTCTTGTTCATCCTCTTGAATTGCCGTGTAGTGGAGTTGTGACCACGAAAGTTCTGAGCAATGATAGACGCGTGCAAGAAGATAAAACCTGTTGTGCCCCCTCTGAATCTTTCATGCACCATGTCGAATCAGAGCTTGAAAACCATAGTGGCTCATTATCTCTCCCGGTTCATGAAACCTATCTCAAGTCCACTGAAAGTTTCCCTAGACACAATCCTAAATCTTATTCACATGCTAATAATAAATTGACTCTTGTCCCGGATAAAGTTGACCTTATAAAATCATTGGACCATCCTAGGCATGCAAGACCATTGTTCACTCAGGATAACACCAATGTGTGAGATGAAAGTCCTTGCACGGTTGATACCCCCACATCTGAATCATTTCATCCATTGTTTTCTGATTTATTTCATGAGCCTGCCGCACCAGTTATTTCTTCAAGTCATTCAAAATTTTCTTGTACTGGTATTGGTGACAATCAAAAGCACGCGGGTGGTGTTTCACAGTCACGTTAAAAAGTGGATGAATCTCTTAGATCTGATATTTTTCATTCGAAATATTTAAACAGCCAAAGCGGTGATTTCCTGTTTTGGCAACCTCAAGATATCTCTTTTATTGATCCATCCCAATTGTTAACTCCCGGGGAGCCTAACGTGCTCGATACCCAACCTGATCAAATTGATGGCTCCCATGACAGTTACTTATCTGAAAACATATTCACTCACTCCTCTGAGGTCTGTCACTCATATCTATCTGTTGACCATATGAAGCCACCGAAATTTGATGATCCGCTTTGTGAAGATTTAGAGACCCATCAGGAAATCGAAGCAATTTAGCTTCTGTTGGTTGTTACCTCCAGTTCTTCCAACCCTGATAAGATTCCTCAAACAAGTCCAACTAAGTTTTCTCAATTTAGGGTTCCTGAAATAACGATTCCCACTTATCACACTCCTCCCAGCATAATCGAATCAGATATCAGCTCATCCGGGCAAGCCTACCATTCAAGTGATGCTTCTCTGAGCACATCTTTCTGTCCCCTAACAGCTGGCATGCAACAATCGACTTGTCCTAATTTTGTCTCTAGTATTTTCAATTGTTGCCCAACCAATACCAGTTGCATGCAGGCGCAAGCGTGTGATGTTTGGAAAACCTCTCCCCTGCCTAAAAACCTTCCTGTCAATTCACCCCATCCTGGGAAATCTAAAGAATCTGACACATTGGATTGGCAGTCTGTCAGTGGGAAAACATTTGGCCGAATTGATATAAAGCCCACTGAAATTTTTCCAATCACTACAATTGATGATCACATCCATTTTCCAGTTGATCTCACGAACCCATCAAAGTTTGGAAGCCCCCCGCTTGAAGGCCCAGAGTTGGGCTAGGACGGTGAGGCATTTTAGCCTTCACTGACAGTTAATTCAGATCCTCACATCCTCGACGAAACCTGGGAACAACTTCGAACTAGGATTTTCGAAATTAGGGTTTCTGCAAATGGATTCGCAAGCATCTCAAATTCACTTGGCTCACGCCTATTTTTTCCATTCTACCAAAGTGATCACCCTCAAAATCATGATGAGATTCCCAGTTGGTTTGACGAATCCTATCCAATGGATATAACTGCAAATAGGCAATGATTTTCCCTGCTTCCGTTGGACCTAAGGTTGTGCATGGATGGTTGTGTGTCATTGATAAATGATTCTATGTTTCAAAGACATATTTATATGTATCAAGATGAAAGTGAAATTCGGCTAGCACAATCCATTCTGGCACGTTCTCTGGTAAGTAGCCATGACCTTCTTGCTATTGCACATGCTCTTCAGGTAAGCCTTGCTGTTGCTGCATGATTTTGTACACTGGCTCTGATTGCGAACATTGTTGTTCTTGCAGGGCGGGAACTAATGCGGTGGCTGCACTGGAAAGCTGATTTTACATAACCTGACTGCCTCTTGGGTTAAACTAGGGTTTTAGGATTAAGCTAGCTAGGATATTCTAATAAATTTTTGTTTTTCAAGTTATTAATTAGGTTTACTTGCTAAGTTTTTGCTTTATGGTTTAGAATTATGCTTTTTGTATTTTCTTACGTTCAATAGTTTTATGCATTATAATTTTCCATTTATTTTTGCATGCATGCTGCTTAATATTCAGATAGTCACTACATGTGATTTGCCTTATTTCTCCACCTGTAACTAGTTGATCTTTCTCACACATGGCATCGCATTGTGTCATAAAGCCTCGCATGTTGCTTCGCGTTCTACGCATTCTTCCTCGCATCATTTGCACTAGTTGTTGAGAGAGTCGTGAAAGTTTCTGTACATTGCATACCACTACGTGAGCCCTCTTTAAACCCGAATCCTTGAAAACCTCGATGCCCCAGACTAGCCTTCTTTTTCATGGTTTCAAATCCGGATGGATTGATTTTACCTCTTTGCATGTATCGAAATCCCGTTGATATTTTCTACTTGATTGCTGAAACAATAACTCCATGTTTTGCATGAGGTTGCAGTGGTTACCTCAAAAGGCAGCTTCTCTCAGAACAAGTCATCGAAGTTGCATTCTCAACATGATGAGTTTAAATTCATTAGCCAGGGAGATACGAGCCAGTTGCTTGTGGGGAACCTTAACATGTTTGAATGGCCTACCCGTAACCCGAGCCCTGTGCCTAGCATAGTCTCGAACATATTAATGATTTGTTTTGCACGTTTCACCTATGGGTGGTAGATGGGATGTGAAGGCTTGGCATGGGGGCAAACCCAAATCAGGATATCTTTTAGTTTATGTCAAACAAGAAACAACCTCTCTTACCCGTAAAATAAGTTGGGATCCCTCATTCGCCCATGAAAAATAATTTCCATGAGCACATAAAATAAGTTCTTCAAGCACATGAAAAAATAAGGGTAAAGGATTGAGAAAGGCTTCCTGCACAGAGAGGTAACGTAACGAATCCGCCAGGGTACTGACTAGGCTTGCTGGCAGCGGAGCAACGTTTGTGATTTCTTGAAGTGACTCCGCCGGGGTACTGTCCAGGCCTGTTGGCAGCGGAGCAAAACCATAAACTTATTTTAAAAATTCTGAATATAATAAGCCTGCTACCCTACTCGCTACATCATCAAACAACTATTGGCATCCGTGAACTTCCACTTTGACGTGTTTTGATTAACGAGACCTAGCTGAGGCACAAGGATTGGGCATATCCGAAAAGGTCAAAATAATACAAGGGTACCTTCTGAACTTGTTCAATATTTCCTTGCATCACTTCTTGGACTTAGACTATTATTGGGGTGTTGACAGAGATGCTGGATTATACCAGTGGTTCACCAATTGTTGTAGCCGCTACAACACCACCCAAAATTTTGGGTATATCTAAAATTTCGGGTCCCCCCTGCTTGCTTAGCCCTCAAGGTTTTGACCCGGCCCATAGTCATTGAACGTTCTCACCATCATGACGAGATTATTTAGCCACGACCATGCCATGTGTGGAGGGATCATCATGCTTCTTTGTGCATTAAGTATATTCGTTAGAAGCCCTCTCACCATGGATCATTAGGAATTTTGTTTGGGTACTTCATTTAAGCTCATAAGCTCATGTAGATTATTTGAGGGGCATCATCCTCTGAAAGGTAACTGCAAACTAACCCACCCAGGGGTCTAAGTCTATTATTTTCTAAATCATTCCTTCAGCTAACTAGATGTGCTTTAGCATCAATATTTTGAAGACTTATGACCCATGTTACATTGTTTGCAAGTAGAGGTTGTCGGTGTGCAGAGCCGGAGCTAGGGTATTCTCTGGCAAACAAGGTGGATCCTTTCAAAGCTTAAAAGAACTGCAAAGGTGCTTAGCCACTTTCACAAGATAGAGATGGAGGAAAATAAATCTTGCTGCGAAACCCAGAGAAGGCTGCAAGTAATCGCTGAGTTGCAGGTTGCAAATGGACCAAGTCGCAAGTCGCAGATTATCTCAGGGTCGCAAGTAGCAGATTGCCCAAGGTCGCAGGTTGGAGATTTCCCAGGGTCGCAGGTCGCAAATTTCTCTAGGTCGCAAGTCGCAAATTTCACAAGGTTGCAGGCCGCAAGTAACCCCTGGGTCGCAGGTCACAGATTGTTAGAGGTCGTAGGTCGCAAAATCTAATGAAATCACAGGGTCGCAAAACAACACATCCAAGGGAGGTTTCAACTGTTGCGACTACCTGACTGTGTGACCTTCATCAAGTCGTGAGGCTGTCACAGATTGCCTGAGGTCGCAAGTCGCAAAATACAGTGGGGTCATAGGTCACAAATGGACCAAGTCGTAAGTCGCAGATTCTCTCAGGGTTGCAAGTCGCAGATTTCCCAGGGTCGCAGGTCGCAGATTGCCCAGGGTCGTAGGTCACAGATTGTTAGAGGTCGCAGGTCGCAAAATCCAATGAAATCGCAAGGTCGCAAAACAACACATCTGAAGGAGGCTTCAATTGTTGCGACTACCCGACTGTGCGACCTTCACCGAGTCGCGAGGTGGTCATGGATTGCTCAAGGTCGCAAGTCACAAAATCCATTGGGGTCGTAGGTCGCAAAATCTTTTAAGTCGCGAGGTAGCCCAACGGTCAGGAAGACAAAAAGTCACGGAAGCCCAAAAGGTGAGTTTTATTATATAAATACTTCCTTTGGGAGATTGTAAAGGACCTTTTTGTTTGGGACTCAAAGAGATATAGAGCATTGTATATAAGGACTACACATTTTTTAGTATGAATACAAGCATGTGTTAACTCCATTTTTGGATTTGATGTTGGTCAATGTGTGAACACTATGAGTATTCTGTTTTCAGTTTCTAACATCTTTTGATTAATGAAACTGTGTCTCCAATTACATCATTTATGCATTATAGTTTTCTAAATATGTGTTAATGGTGTTAAGTTTATTTCGCTTTCTCAATGAATGTTAATAACTTTGTTTACTGACATTTATATTTTCACCAAAACCATTTACGGAAGTGAAGGGTATTCTTTCATAAAGAATTATTTCTTCTGTGGTTAGAATAGCATACAAGCATGAACCTATTGATATGCTGTTGAAAGCATTTCCTTTGGCCCCATGCTTTATAATTCAGCTTGCTACGCATAGTGTTGTATGTTCATTTAATTCATCAATCATGTGTCTTGTATCATCTGAATAAGCATGTGTCCGTATGTTTATAGAGTCCTACTGAGACCCAGGGAAAGGATAATTAAGCGGTAGCTGTACCCACACCCCAGACAGGATCCCTATTCCAAATGGTTTAGAGTCTAGTTGGGACTTTTTATCGGGGAGATCCCCTGTTGTTGGCCGGACAGATTTTCCCGTCAGCAGGATCCTAAGTGACAACCTAGGATTGGATCAAGTAGAACCCCAAAACTGATGTTTAAAGTGTCGTAGTGTAACTGATACATGTGTATGAAACTAAATAAGATGTGATTGCGTTAGAGAGTTAAATTTTTTCCATTAGACTGTGTTGAAACTTGATTAGACTAATGTTCAAAAGAATTTCTAGCATTAACAACAGACATCATATCCTATTCTGCATTCGGTAGTAGTTTCATTGAAGGAAAATAAGTATTTCAATTGCAAAGAGAATTACAAGAAATGGTTGATAAAGATGAACAGGCTATCTTCATCCCAAGAAGCCAGTAATTACAGTTTATTTATCTTTGAATTATATAGTTTTGCATCTGAATGCAAGCGCATGTGTACTTCTGTTTATGTCTTCTTTTAACGTTCTTTAGGTGTTGCTCTTCTATGGGTCAATGCCATAATCCTTAGATCTCTTACTTTTGCATAGGGGTCTACCAAGTGGTATACGTAGTCCATAGAGCTTTCACACAAGTATAATGCTTTTTAGTGCTTATATTAAGGATTGTGTACTTACATTTCATAGTTGATTTCAGATATATTCCTACAAGCAAGAACATGTATGTATGGAAGATTGATAGAAGGCTTAAAGAAATACTTATTCTATAATTCAAATAAGGTTGGAGCCCAGAACAACAGTAAGCACTCAGGTTGACTATGGAAATTACTTGTTTGGAATCATGATTGCTGCCAACAAGAAGGAATTGGGTGGCAGTCAAAGAAATACAACTTTAAGTATAGATGAAATCATGGATGAATGCAAAACATTTTTCTTTGCAGGCCATGAGACAACTTCCAATCTTTTAACCTGGACAGTGTTCTTGCTTGCAATAAACCTGGATTGGCAGGAAACATTGAGAAAATAAGTTAACAATATTTGTGGCAGAGATATACCAGGTGCAGACATGCTTAGCATGATGAAATCAGTATACCATTCCTCACTTTTCTCAGTTTTGAATGAATGTTTTTTTTCTTTTTCATTTTTTTTGGTCTTATTTAAGGTTATAACTGTTTTTTTTTTTTCATTTTTCATTTTTGTCTTATTTAAGGTTATAAAACATATTAACCATTGATGTTGTTCTTGTTTTCCCATCCAAATAAATTATGACAGTTAAGGATCATTTTTCCATTTTATTTTACACATTCCATATTTTTTGGGTTTTTGTTAATTAGCAAAACTTCAACAATCATTTTTGTTTGGAAGACTCATCGTTTCGTACTGAATATAAATGTGAATCAACAATGATATATCATGGAAACAAAGCATATCCACACAAGTGTTAGCTCCGTACATAACTAAGGAGAGCAAGCATGTATGCTTTGTTGCCAAGCTCAAAAGTATCTACATCTTTTTTAAAATTTTCCTTCTGATTTAGATCTGTACAGTTTATACTATATGGCCAATTTTGATTTAATAGCTAAAATATTTCCCCAAGTTCAGTGGAAAACTTGCCTCATGAAATATTGTTGGATGCCCTGGTCATTCCCATGAAAAGTCTAGCATATGTAGTTTTTTAAAATGTGCCATTTAGTGAATTTTTTATTTGATCCATGTTTTCTCTATATTGCTTATTTTAATCATTAATTTCAAACAGAGGTAGGTACATTTCACAAGGTGATGAAAAAGAACAAATAGAACTTCTTGCTAAGGATGGTGACGTCTATAACATGCTTGCGTGTTATTTAGCTCTAGAAATATTTGGACACGAGGATGTCAAAAAAGCCCTGCTTCTTCTTTTTGGTGCCCCAACTAGAAAATGCAAGGATAGAATGAAGGTATAATTTTTTTACCGAAGAGTTGTTATAGAGAAAATTGATTATCCCATTGGTGATTGTCTGAGAAAATGTCTTGTTATTCTCCCTTATCTGGTCTTTGGAGTCTGTATACAAAGTAAAATCTATATTTATTGCTCACATTTATGTTTTACTTGCAAACAAGAGGTGATTTGCATGCCTGTTTGAATTAACTAAGGGAGGAGATCTCCATCTCTAGAGTCCCTCATAGTTAAAGGGCAGAGTCCTATGGTTACCTTAGGCTAGTTTCCTTGTTGAATGCTCAAAATTAGCCACTTTGGATTCTCAACATCCCTAAAATAATCCTCGTAATCATTAAAATAAGTGAGGTTTGGGGATTTTCATCTCTGGAGTCCCTCATTGGATGATGGGTGGAGGAGAATTACCTCTGGAATCCATATTTTATGGGAAAAGGTAACATGTCATCCTCTGGTAGAGGAAGGTCCTGCAATAACAATCGAATGCTTACTAATTGGTATCATAGTCTGTATAGGTATAGAGGCTAGCAGCTGACTTTCCTCATTCTCCTTTTCTGTTTGTTGTAGGACATTTGCCTACGCAAACTATCACCTGATGATGCTCATCTTCATCTAAAAATTTAGATGACTTATCCATAACATGGTTGTGTCGCCACCAACCATTTGTACCTTGTGTCAATATTTTCTATAAGGAAATGGTGTCCATATCAAGTGTTTTCTCAATTTGCTTCAGCATAATCAAGGATTGTATTAGATGTATACTGTATTATTAAGACACATATTTTAACCTGTTGCACCTTTGTGTATTTTTTGAAACACACTCCAATTTGTGAGTGCGGCTTTAAGCACAAGTCTAGCTAGGCACTGATATGGAATATATATCTAAATTTGGTGCTTTTCCAGCATAATTTTCCAACCACATATCTACAGAAAATAAGAAAATAAGAAATGACTTATATTACATTTTTTTCTAGTAGCAAATATGAAATATAGAAAACAAATTAGTTTTTCTTCCCTGTACTCCCATTTCAAAGACAAATAAATTAGTGCCCAATTTATACATCTCCATGTTGCTTGTTATGGTTGAATGGTCAACTGGATTAGGCATGATCCTCCGAAGGTGGAAGAATTTCTTCTGTAGTGTTGCCATAGAAAGTAAAATCATGGTCTCGGCTGAGGTACAACTCGGCTAATCAATGGGATGATGGTTTAGATGAATTGTTGATCAATTAAATCCCAGATTGTTATATGTTTTCATGCTCCAACTTACCCTGGACCTCATATGAAGGATGGGTAACTTCTTTTGCACTAACCATTGGCTCATATAGGTAGCCTATTGTGTATTAATCAACATCGACTAGGTAAAAAATATTTACCAAACATTCTCTAACTTTTCAAAACTCTACTTTTTCCCTACAGTACACTACTTTAGTAATAGCTTGCCCTTCCTATTTATTGCTAGATGTACTATCATACTACTCATCTGAAATAAACATCCTTTTCATCTCCAATATACAACTGAGGATAGATTGAAGAGAAATGACGGTGGTGGCAGAAGATGTGAAGGTAGGATGCACCAATTCCTTTTTATTTTCAATTTCCTCATTAGGCTAAGATCATATGCATTTTTATATAACAATTATGTGATGTTCCTCACTGATTAATCATCCTTGATACAGTAAATTTTGTCCATGTCCTCAACAATTAGGTCGATATAATGGGCAACACTGGAAGTCCAAATGAATGTGGGGTGTTTCTCCATTAACATCTTGTCGGTGTCCACATAATTAGAACTAGAAGCATTATCTATTATGATTTGTACAACATGTTGCACACGTATCTTTTGGATAAATGCATTCAAAAATTCACATAACAATGCCCCATATTTTATTTGTGCAAATGCGTAACTGGATTTAATAAAAATTGTTCCTTTGGGACAATAAACTGAAAAAGTTAGGAGGGTCTTACTCTTCCTATCTTACAACCGCAATACATTATTGTTTACCTTTTGTTTCCCTTTACTTTTTAAGGTCTTCCAATCTGGTGTTGTTATTGTTCTTTTCCTTTTGAAGAATTTCTTACCTGAACTTGTCATAAGTAGGGCCATTAAATCCTATGCCAATAATATCAGCAAAATGAATCGTTGCATGGTAGAGCAACTGAGCAATGCTAAGTAGTTCATTGCATAGGAAACCATTGCCCACAACCCTATCAGTTTCTTCATGTTTTTCATCAATTGATTTGATGGATGGATATGCCCCGACTTTGTTATGGGAATGAAGAAAGGCAATTTTCTTGTGGAAGGTGAACCTTTGGAGTCCTTCTCCCTTCTGACCATCCCCAATATGCACGTGGTTCTTGCAGTTCTTTCTTTTCCTCTAGTTGCAAATTAAAGCCACATATCCTCTATCTTCCTTACTATTCATATAAGCTCTTTGTTTTAGTACTTCTTGTGTTGATTGGCTGTGAGAGTCCCACCCCATGTGCTGGGATTTCTGCAAAGGTGGTATTTGAAATGGCTTATCCATTTATTCATCTCCTTTCCAAAAAGCTTACAATTCAATCTTTGGAAGTTTGACCCCTTATGATGTTGTAACATATTTTTGTTTTGTTTTGAGAAATGGTCTCATGGAGTCTCTTTGGCTAAAGCTGTTGTGCTATGAGGGTTGCATATCTAAGTCACCTATGATGTGCACCTGGTCTCATCTGCACCCACTTGGGGGGTTTTTTGAACCAGAGTCTCTTTGTTAATAGAATCGCTTTGCTGCTTACCACTAGACCACACTCATGTGGGCATGTTTGACATATTGCTATAATGGATCCATATTTGTCATGTTGGTGTGTTAATTAATCAAGCATAGGGTAAAAAAAGTAGAAACTAATCAACACTATAGAATGGTTATATAAAAATAGACCTAGAAAATCGTTTAATCTATAAGTGAAAATTGTTGACAAGAGGAAAACATGATGTAGATTGCATAAATCTTGAATAGAAAAACTTACCACATATTATAACTGTGAATGTAAAAACTACAGATGGAAATTGATTCCCATTTCACAAAAGTTATTTATAGTGATGAAATTCCTTTTTAGCTGTTCCTGAAATTGCTAGAAGACAGGGATTGCATTATGCATTCATTACTACTTGTATTATGTTTGCACTTTACCTTGAAAGTTTGAATCTATTTTATTACAATGTTCATGATTGCTACTATGTTAGGCTAGTACTAATTGAAGCCAACAAACTCTGTTTTTTTCATAGAACTTGAAACTAGTTGTTTTATTACAAACACTTTTTTGAATATGTTCATAGATTTCCATTCAAAGATGCGATGGTCATAATCGTCTTCGTGTTTGCTATTCAGCTTGCAAATCATATAATGTAGCTTGTGGTGCCTATCTTGATTGTTTTGATAGGACCTATTCAGTAGTGAGGAAGCAGGGGAAGGGCTTTGTACAGGTGATGGATGGAATCACCCATTATGGCGGCAAAATTTTAGGACACTTCAAATATTAGGCTTGATAGTTACAACATCTTGTGCAATTCGACATGTTTCCCGAAAGTTTTTTCCTACCAGTGTAAGTGTGGATTTGCAAAGGGCTTATGCATCTTTTGTTGGTGTCCCAGTAAAAATGCATATGCATGATAGAAACTTGGGCATTCTTGGATCTTTAAGGGCATCTTTACCCTTGAATATCATGTGGGCTCTTCAAATAATTTCAAGGAAACCTGGAAATACATTTATGCACAATTTAAAATTACCTTTTTCATCCTCATTGCAACGAAATGAGGATACCCTTCCATTGTTAGAAAGGTGACGCCCTTTTTTTGTGTGGCACTTGTTTGAGGCTCTGGTGGAGCTCTTATAGATACGACATTGGAGCCCTTCAAAAGTTTGATTGGGTTTTATGGCTGTATAATTATGTTAAAAAATGTCATTGTATTTTTCAAAATGGTCTAATAAAAAAATATTGTTCCAAGGCATTTCTCAGTGGGTGATTGAAGAGCATATTTTACTTTCCTATAATATATTTTCACTTCTCTGCAGTACTATATTCTTGTGCATTCACTCATTAAATGGAATGAGGAATACCTAGGATTGATATAAATACTGTTATATTATAAAATTTTTATCTCTATGTAAGTCACACGGTAGAAGACTGACATTCTTGTCTGACTAATGAATTACAATTTTTTTCAGAAGTTTGTGAATTAATTGTTATACATCACCCTAATATACCAATGGAAAATTGTAATGCAGCTAATTCTGAAACATAAAATTAAACAATTCTCATTGTGGAAACTGGAAATATCCATATATTTATTGTTGTATGATATGTGGAGCCCCGGAAGACATTCCATCATAAACATGTGACAAATCCTGATCACATTATTCTTGGAGCTTTAACTGGGATGATAAGTTTTCTTTGAAGATGTCTGCCATGGCTTTGTTAGGCTGAATGTGTGAGAAGTCGGTGAAAGTGGCAGGATTTGATCAAATAAACAACAGGACAAGCAGGGAATATAACATGTTATGGTGGATTGCGTATTGTGTAGAAATATTCAGAGGTTCAAAAAAAACATCAACTTTTCAGAAACCCTTAATCCTGGCGTTGACAAAAAAATGAGCTTCTTGAAACATTATCTCAACCAAATTTGATATTTAATTATCACACCTTTACAAGATATGCTCTAAGATGAACACCTCTACAAGAACACAATTGCCTTGCATGATCTACAAAGAGGAAATGTAGATTGTACGAAGGAATTCCACAATCATAGCCAGTTTGAGGATGAACGTGTACCTATAATGATAACAAAAGTGGATGAAATTTGCATATGATGATTATACATGAAATATCCACTGTTGATATTAAAAATGATCAACTGGATAGCTAATGGACCATGCTATTTTAGCAGAATGGAATTTTCCTTTTACCAGATAGGGATGTAATATTTTTCGAGGACACGCAGAAACGCTCAATATATTGAAGTTAAAATACATTATCATTTTTTAAATTAGGTGCAATAATTATTTTTTAATATGGAGTCCTTCAATAGTACGCACTATGTATGGTTGATGAAGCCATTGCTGTAGGGGAAGAATAAAATTAGCAAGTGACTATTGGTAAAATTCAACATGAGGTTTCCATACTTGTTATATGATTTATTCCTAATGTACTACATGATTTTCTGAAGAAGATTCACATGCACATTACGTAGAAATGTTAACGGAGAAGCACACACCCCCAACCAGGCAAGGGGATGAGCACATATTGATAAGCTCCTTTGTCAAAGTAATTGATATGATGTGATAACGAGTTGATGCTACTTGGATTTATGATTGTTGGTTCATTTTGGGAGTGATTTTCATGCCTTGCAAGCTCTTAGGGATTCACAGGGTTATATGTTGTGAATCTTGTGGATCTACTGTAAGTCATGGAGTCTTAATGAATCATGGATCTCAATCCCAAAGGGTAAACCTATGGAAGGTAAGGGATGTTTCATTACATGTACAACAATAATAATATGCACGCATATAAATTTACAGTCTTCATGAATGCCTAATTACAATGCGCACACACAGACAACCATAGGTTGAGGAAGTTTGAATGAATATTTTTTTTTTCAGAGTTTAATATAAATTATTCACAATTTTGCTCTTAATAATTCCATATAATCTTGTATTTACTTGTCAAATCAAATCTTCTTTATTTAAGATCTATTCATCACGTTTTCATTATCAATACTTTTTTTAGGGCAGAAATGACACAGTGCATCATTTTTATTTCTTCTATCAACCTGTATAGAAGCAAAGGCTTAGTCTAGCACTACTCATTGCTCATGGCGTTACTTTTCAAGTTTCCGTATCATTTTTTTCTCTTTTCATTTTCCTGTCGTCATCAAACAGGGAATTGGGTTGCTGCAGGTGCTTGAGTTTGGTAGTGGAGGTGATGCATGCATGTGCTGCAAGGAACTGTATTAGGTAAGTATGAGAGGCAAAATTTGCTTCCTGTGATGATTTAAAGTCCAAATATATGTATTAGGTAACTAAGAGAGGCAAAAAATAATGCCTGTGATGATTTTAAATTCCTTTCTTCCTGCTTTTAGTTTGAATTCATTCACAGTTAAAGTCCATTTTTTTTCTTTCAATTTCACCTCATTTACTGTCTGCTTTCTATTTATGTAGTCAGAGTATGAATCATGTTCCATTAGAAAAATAAGTTATTAGAATGTATTTTCCTATTTAATGATTTAAGCCTTGAATATCCCTATCTGTATTCTCAATCTCAGCCTTTTTCCTTTATTCGTATGTGTTTTTGAATGTCTACTGTTACTTTATTTGTTTTATGAATCTCAATCTGTACCTCCACTTGTTACATCCTTGATATGTTTATTTTGAAGTGAATAATGTGATAGTTGACTTCTTCAATCTATTATGTCATTAACATAATATCATTTCCCATTTCAATGCCATCACTTGTTATGGTTACCGTTATCTATTTGGTTCTTGCTTGCCATTTCAGTGTCATGACTTGTGGTTGCTATCTGTTTGATATATACATTATTGTCTTACTCCTTTTCTATCTAAAAGTTTGCGTAATAATGTTCTAGAGTTATATGTTAAATATTTTGGCAATGCTTCTACTCTTTGTTTTAGGTAGCATTTAATGGATATGGACCTTTTTCCAGTTACTGCTTTTTGCTCGAAATATTTAGTACTTTTCAATCCTCAGGGATATTCATTTAATGACTTACATAGCAGAGATCCCTATGGTTGGTATCATTTCTAGCTTTTTTGTTTGTGAAAATTAAGTTGTACCTTAAAACAGAAATGATAAAGCTAGAAGAACAAATATCTTTCAACTTCCTAATGAATGTTGGCTCATTTCATTTGTATAGTTTGCATGGAGTTGCAACTTGGGACATAGACTATTGTATGTATTCTAAATGTTAGTGCATATATTTACTATTTGGTCATTGTTGATGTAGATAATATTTTAGCTGTCACTTTAAACATGGTGTTTTTTCTCCCGTGCTTGCAGCACTTACAACTAATGATCTAGACAAGTTCTTGAGGTTGATTGGGAAAGAACTTGCTTATGTGGACTTAGAGGTAAACCATAAATGTATAGACCTTAGTAGTACAAAGCACAATATAGATCAAGTTTAGCATGAGCATGCCTACCTGTATGTATATTTTTCTAATTTTTGTATCATTTCTTTAGGATGTATTGTCTGTGGGAAAGGATCAACCGCCTGATCTTGCTGGTCATGTTCCAATGGAAGTGGTTATAGTATCTAATATGAATTCTGAACAAGGACTGGATAATGAGATAGGACCTTCGAATATTATTCATAGAGAGAATGAAACTAGAAAACATAAAGGTGATTATGCTGAAACTTGCATGGTGTATGTCTTTTATTTAAAAATATTCTCGATCTTTTAATTGACACTTCGCGGACTTTGATGTGTTTTTCAGCACCCTGAATTCATATGCACTTGTTCATGTAGGAAGTGTTGTTGATCTAGGCTTTTTCATTACATGGTCATCCTGAACTCTATAGTGAAGCTTTTGAGCCAAGAAGGTAGAAGTTGGCATCACACTAAAATTGAGTTTGATCACTCCCAAATAATTTTTTTGGCATTTGCAGATGCAGTAAAGGTTTCCTCTTCAGGTGATCAATCAATGTGTAGCAATGAAAACAAACTTTTGCCTCTCCATCATAGTCTTGTCATCATGGAATAGATTGCAGATTGAGTTTCTAAAGCAAGGGCTTATGTGGAAGTGAAAATAACTAATGGAAGTCTATGTGCTTGTGCATTAATGACCAAGATTAAAGTATACAATTGTCTAGGATTTTGATGTATTGAGTTATCTAGCTAGATGCAAATAACCCTTGAGTCTATCTATGTATCATAGATAGCATGTTCTGAAGCTTATTAACAAATTTCTTTTCAGTTGTTTTTTGCAAGATTTGATTCTTGAGGCATATGGTTGAGCATGGTGATTGAGAATTTAATATCGTCATGATGTCTTGACACCTTTGGTGACATAAGAGAACCTTGATTTGAAAATGAAATTTATACTAATATTGTGGATAGATAATAATGAGACTGTTAAGGGAAGTAATCTATAGACTTTGACCTATGTGTCAGTGAGTGACCCTGTTTCACATTTGTATACTAATGTTTAATGACAACATTACAGATCTTGCTTTTGTCACAATAACCTTGAAATCTTTATAGCAACAATATTCTCAGTGACATGGTGACAATGATCCCCTTTTGTGAACACTGTTGAAGATTCATCTTGAGGTTGTTGAGTATAGCTGTTACAGTAATTATGACTGAAGATTCATCTTAAGGTTGTTGAGTATAGTTGTTACAGTAATTCTGACTACATCTCCAGTGCTTCCAAATGGGCCTTCAAATTTCTAGTATCATTTTGAAAACACATTCTTGTCTTAAGCTAGTGAATATTGGGCTTATTAAATCTTCTCCAATCCAACCAAGATAGTGTTGTGACACCACAGATCCCTCCAAGTGTGAAATCCCATCTTTGAAAGATGGTTATTGAAAAACTTGGGGGTAGACCTACCTAGCATGTTGATGTTGGGAAGGTTCACAAAACATAGCCACATAATACCATCCATTTTAACTTGGGGGAAATTGTCTACAATGCTTACAAAATCTTTTTGATAATCCTGAAAACAAGAAATATAGTGGTAAGAGCTCCTTAAATCACACCACCAAGCTTAAAAAACCAGTAATGCCATCCACATGGGTCGTTTCCAAATTATGTCTTAATAAAATATACCATGGGACTCTCATTAAAACACTTAAATTAAAAACAACAGAGAATAATTTTTTTTTTCATTAAAGCAAAGGGAGGGTCTCATAACTCTCATCCTCACCTTGCCTTTTCTTCTCTATATAACTCTCTGAAACTGTAACTTTTGTTGTTCCACCTTAATAAGAAACTAGTTTGAGTACATGAGGTTGTAGTTGGATTTTTGAACAAGAAGCTTTCAAAGGGAAGAGGGTCTAGACTTGTGATTGAACACCTTATTTGGTGCAAACATATTCACAAATATTGATCAATTGATTTTTGATAATCATATAGATCAATTTATATGTCATTTTGTAGACATGCACATAATCAATCTTCCTAAAACATGGTTGATCTTTGTATGCCTTAGACCATTAAATGCCACAAATCATAGTGAGATGTGCTTGAGTGTGGATTGAATAATCACATTGAGGGAATACTAATATGCATCTCCTATGTATATCACAAGAAGAAAGATGAATTGTAGAATGCAATGTGGGGTCATAAGAGAGGCATCATGTCATTATGTTAAGGATATAATATAAAGGGGTGTAAAAATTGTTAATGAAAAAATAGATACCTACAATATCTAGTGAAATTGGGGGTTTTTTAAATGGGAAAATGCAATGGGTTAGTATTGGTAGGGGGTTAAATAAAGTGGGTTTTAGAGGTATTTTCCAATATGTAGTCAAATTAAGGGTATTTTTTAGTATGCCACGAACGCACGTGCTATGCCATAGGTTAATTGAGTGACGCCCCTATGGTCGCATGTGTGCTGATTCAAAAGGGCATTGTATGGGCTGAAGCAAGCACACCATGCTTGGTACACTTGGATAGACAACTATTTCACCAGACTGGGCTTCACCAAAAGTGAAGTAGATGCAAACCTGTACCAGATTGTGGTTGAGGGTAAGCTATTGATCATTGTTCTTTATGTTGATGATCTAATTTTGACTGGTGATGAGAAATTGATATACTCATGCAAGGAGGATCTTGCAAGGGAGTTTGAAATGAAGGACATGGGACTCCTTCATTATTTCCTTGGATTGGAAATATTGTAGGGAGATGGTGAAATTTTGGTGTCTCAAGGCAAGTATGCAAAGGAGATACTGGGTAAGTTTAACATGGAGAGTGAAAAACGCATGGATACTCCTCTTCCAGGAAATTGGAGGAAAGATGATGCTACTTATGGAGAGCTAGTGGATGCTACTGTCTATAGACAGTTAGTGGGTTCGCTTATGTATTTGGTGAACACGAGACCGAACATTTGCTACAGAGTTAACCAATTGAGTCAAGCTATGACTAAGCCTACCAAGCTCTTTTGGAAGGTAGGGAAGCATGTCCTGAGATACCTGGGGGGCACATCAGAGTATGGTCTATGGTACAGACGGATAGAGGGAGTGAAGCTACATGACTTCGTGGATACAGATTGGGATGACAGTCCATTGAATAGAAATATAACATTAGGGGTTATCTTTAGCATTGGATAGAAAACAGTTTCATGGTACAACAAGAAGCAATGATCCATGGCACTCAGTTCAACGGAAGTAGAATACATGGCAGCAAGTCAAGCTGCATGTGAGGCTATCAGGATGAGAAAGTTCTTGGTTGGTTTGTTTGGCTCTCAAATGGATCTGACAATGATTCATTGTGATAATCAGAGTTGCATCAAACTCTCAATTAATCATGTGTTTCATGATAAGTCCAAGAATATATATATATATATATATATATATATATATATATATATATATATATATATATATATATATATAGTACCATCATCTCATGGATTGTGTGCAGAGAAGGATAATTTTGCTTCAGTACATTCCCACGAAAGATTAGGATGCAGATATTCTGACGAAGGCTTCCACGAGGATCAAATTTGAATACCATAGAGACAAGATCGGGGTGAAGGATAATCCCTTTCTTGTCGAGAGGGAGTGTTGAGATTCAACAAGAAAATTTAGCACCCACGCCTAGTGCATTAAGAAACTAGCGCATTAAGCACCTGGTTACATTAAGCACCCAGACTAGGGTGGGGCCCATAGTGCTATTTTTGGGTGCATGTCTATTTTTGTTATCCCTTAATTAAGATGGACATTAAACTGTAATCTATTCTCAATATGGACTTGAATCAATTAACTTAAAGTGATAAATTTAGTTATCTAGTGGATTTCGAGTTAGAGGTAGTTGGTGAGGCATACAGAGTAATTCTAGTTGTAATAGAGTTCAAAGTGCAGTGGTGCATTAGTCAATGCAAGTTGTAAATATTTTAACTCAGTTAAGTGAGTTAAACTCAGTTGTGCTATTTGTAACTGAAGATACACTAGTGAGAGATCTAGTGAATTAAATATTAATTAATTCAAAATCAGTGATCTCACATGCAATTAAGGATTTACTATTATTAGCTGCATGCATGTCAGATCCAGTGGAGACGTAGTTGAGTTCTAGGTGAAAGGGAAGTTGACTATCAGTTGTAGGATTATTGGGTTGCATAAATGCAACCAAACACCCATTGGAGTGCCCATGATACTTGCGAAGTCAAGGCAGGCAAGAATTCCTATCTTTTAGGGATCTTTACCATTAGGGACTGCGCAAGCAAGGATGGATGTTTGGAGGCTGATAATTGGCTATGTGTTGGTAAATTTTGCATATGATATTGTGAGACAATTAGCTGAGTATCGGAGGGCTCTTGTGAGAAGATTTTTGTATGTAATTGTTTCATGATCCATGCTAAATATACAATAGAAGATAGTGGGGTTTTTAGCTGTAAGATTTCCTCGGGAAATTATTTGTGTTGTGTGTGATTGATCTTTCTTCATGTTCATGTGATTAGCGATTATGTTTTTAATTCTGCAAAATATTTGTAGAATCGATTCAATATTTAAATTTAATACATTGTTAGATCGAGTGAATTCAAGATATACATGCATGTTGTATAATTTATACACTTTCAAAATATCTATAATCTCATCTTCTCTAAACATTTTCTTATTATCAGATCAGAACTAGTATAAAAGAGGTCACCATTGACCCAAATATATCTATCACTTTCTCTAATTTTCTTTCTTTTTTGTTTATTTGTGTAATGGGATGGTAGGATTCTAGATGATAAATAGTTGGCTACATTTGCAAACCATGGATTTTGGACAGTTATAGAAAATAGATGTTCATCTAGGAAATTATCTGAAACTGGATTTGGATCACTAGGTGAATGAAGTCTTGATAGAAATTCTGCTACTTGATTATACTTACTTGGTCGATCTTGTATAGTGATGTTAAATTCTTGCATCAATAACAACCATCTAGTAACCATTCCATTTGTAATTTCTTTGTTCATTAAATATCTTATGGCTGAATGATCTGTGTGAATGAATACTTTATACTTATTAACTGCATGTACTACAACTAACATTTCTTTCTTTGTAACAATATAGTTCAATTCTGCCAGTGTTAAGTTTTTCCTTATGAAGTATATGGCATAATTGAACCGATTCTATTTCTTTCCAAGTGATGCTACTATAGCAGTGTCAGATGCATCAGTAGATATATGAAATGGAAATGAACAATTGGGTCCTCGAAGAATGGGTACAATTGATAATTTTTATTTTAATATCTCAAATGCATTTTGAAAATTATTTGTCCATTGGAATTCCACATCTTTTGTGATTAACTTGAATAAAGGCAGAGCTATTTTACTGAAATTTTCAATAAATCTCCTATAGTAGCCTGCATAACCCAAGAAAATTATTACTTCCTTTTGTGTTGTGGGTGGCATTAAATTCACAATGACTTGTATTTTTGTTGGATCCACCTTAATTCCTGAAGAAGAAATATGGTGACCCTACACTATTCTCTCAGTTAAAGTCATAAATAATTTTTCATTACCGAGAGATAGATTTGTCTCTATGCATCTTTAAAAAAAAAAAATCAAGATTTTTTAAACAATCATCAAATGTTTCGCCCTACACAGTGAAATCATCCATGTAGACCTCTACACATTCATGGATTAGATTAGCAAAGATTGCAAGCACTTCCCTCTGAAAAGTAGCAAGTGCATTACACAACCCAAAGGGAAAAACATTATATGCATATGTTCCCCATGGACAAGTAAATGTTATTTTATCTTGGTCTTCTAATGCTATCTTTATTTGATTGTATCCACTAAATCCATCAAGAAAAGAAAATAATTTATTCCCAGCTAATGAATCTAGTATTTGATCAAGAAGTGGTAAAGGGAAATGATCTGTTAATGTGGCTTTATTGAGCTCTCTGTAATCTACACAAATTCTCCACTTTCCATTTTTCTTAGGCACCAAAACTAAGGGAGAAACCCATTGACAATCAGAAATAGGATAGATGAATCCAAATTGTAACAGTTTCTGCAATTCTTCTTTCACTATTTCCTTCATCATAGGATTCATCCTTCTTTGTGGTTGCCTTACAGGTTTGATTTGATCATCAGTGTAAATGTGGTGAATACATGTCTTTGGATGAATCCCCTGCATATATGTGTAATCCCAGGCAAAAGCTTTTGAATATTTCTATAATAGTGCTATTACCTCTTGTTCTTGTGATGATTGTAAGTTATTACCAAAATTCAAATTCCTTCCAAGACTGATTTCGATGATTTTACTCTTTGAATTGGTAATTGAGTTAACAGGAAAAATACTTTCAAATTAATTTTGTAGTGATTAAATAGTATAGTTTTTCGGGAAACATTGATTTGAAATATGACATGATACTTCATATTGTGTTATTCTAAACTGCTTTGAAATATTTGGTTCTGAGTTGAAAAGATCTAAAAAATCCTCATTTTATTCCTCTTCTCTAAAATTATAGACTTGATTAATACTAAGAACATATTGAATTTCCTGTTGTTCTTGAATTTCCTGTTGTTCTTCTCCATCAAGCCATGATAATAAAGAAGGAGTTTGTGCAGGAGGATACAATGTAACATGTTTCCTTTCATCCCCATGTGAAATAATCATACTTCCTGACCTAAATCCAATGAAGGCAACTGTAATGGCTAACCATGGTCTACCTAAAATTAATGGATGGACTCCTAAATTTGTTTTTGGCTAAAAAATGAGGAATTCTACAAGATACTTCCATGAATCCAGAGAGACAATGATATATTCTAATATTCCTTCTAGTACAACTTTAGATCTGTCTACAAGTTCTAAAATTGTAGTAGTAGGTCTAATGTTGTTCAAGTTCAAATGTTTCATAGTCTTTGTAGTCACAAAATTTATAGCTGCTCCCAAATCTATTAAAGTGTTTGGTACTAAAAAACTATTGATCGAAATGGTAACCATAGGGATCCCAAGATCAACATATTTTTCAATTTTTGTCTTTTTAGACATAAGACTAGCTAATCTTCCAATGACCTAGCTTTTGGGTGGATCTCTTTTTCTTTTAACAAATTTCTTGATGCATAATCCCATTATTGGTTTTGCATATATTGGAATATCTTTTATTGCTTGCAACAAAGGAATTTTGACATATGGATTCTTCAATTCATCTATAATATCAAATTCAGGCAGAGACATTGGGATTTTCTGTTGTACTAACCTCTCTGCTTAAGTTGGTGTTTGAGTCATAATAGATTTTCCTTGTTGAATTTGATTTTCTAGTTGAGATTGTTGAATTTTTGCTCCTTGTTCAATTTGTTCTTCTATTATTGGAGGAGAATATTTGTGTAACACCTTCCCAGACCTTAAGTGGACATCTTGTATGGGAAGAATGGAATATGTAGGATAGTTTGTTGCCTCTTCGACATTGAATGCTGGTTTATCCACTTTTTTACTTGGATTAGATACTGGCTGAGATGGGAATTGCGTTGGTCTAGGAGGTGGTTGGCTAGAAGGCAACTGGAGCTGTTGAGGTTGAATTAGCATTGGTGCATGATTTTGAGGTGGAAATGGCATTGGTTGATGTTACCGGAATTGTTGGCATTTGAATGGTTGTTGAGGATATGGTTGTTGGTATGGCTGTTGATATTAATATTGTTGAGGGTACATTTGCTGAGGTGGTTGGTTTCCATAACTATATCCTTTCCAACCTCGTGTAGGTAGGTTTTGATATTGTTGTGGAGGCCAAGCCTGCCATGGCATTGGAGTGTTCCATGAATTATGAGGAGGATATCGAAAATTTTGGGGATTTTTCTGAGGAAATTGTTGAGGCATCCTTGGTTGCCAAGGTCTCCTTGGTGCCATATAGTAGAGAGAATCTACGCCTTGTACTTATTCCATTTGCAACACTTTCAATTTTGGGCAGTTTTCAGTTGCATGATTGTCTTTACAAAGCCCACACACTTGTATGCCTTGCAAAGGACATTCCTTAGGTGGATGTTTTTGCCTACACTTTGGAAAAAAGATTGCTAAGATTTGATCTTGTTATTATTTCTTATTCTTGGATTTTAAAACATCTACTTGTGTTCCCAAAGTGCTTAAGGGAACTGTTTTGAAATTTTCTAGTAAAATTCCTATTTCTACTCTTGTTACTCCACTTGTTGTAGATTTGGAAGCTCTTGATCTAACATCCCTCTTCCCACTTTTTGATCTTCCCCTAAAATATTTCTGACAAAGTTCAATAATTTCATCAAATGGTAGGTTTGAGATATCTCCTTTTCCCATCACATTGAGGATATCTAAGTATTCATCTCTGACACCTTTAAGAAAAATTGTGTGGATGGTATCAAGATTCAGAGAATTTTGGTTTTATTTTTGCAAATTGTAAAGAAATCTCTCTAAATACTCCTCCAAAATTTCATCTTCTTGTTGTGTCATTCTAAAAATATCTTCTTTTGAGTCTCTTGCCCTGCAGTAAGCTTGATATTTTTTAAGAAAAAATTTCTTCATATCATCCTAAGAAATAATTGTATGTTCTCCTAAACCCATAAACCATTTTAATGCTGCTTCTTTCAAAGTAGCAGGAAAGAGACGAATCTTGTGTGTGTCATCCGTGTATCCAAAAGTTCTACATAAGATATAAAATTTGAACATAAATGAATCAGGATATTCTGTTGAAATTCCACAAAAGTTAGGCAATACAGAAGGTGGAATGTTTTTTATTTTCACTTCTTCTCCTAATATTTCTCTTGTGTCTAATATTTGAAAGCCAAAAGTAGCTTCCTGATCATTATCATTTTCTTGTTCATTATCATGTAGTATTTTGTTTTCATTTTCTCTTTGTATTCTTTCTATATCCTTCTGAGTGCTTCTATTCTTCTGTCTTCCTCTCTCTTTCTCTCTTCTTCCAATTTCCTTTCTTCCTCTCTTTTCCTTTTCCATTCCGTTTGTTTTCTCTCATATTCAATTCTTTGTTCAAGAGTCATAATTGGCATATTGGATCCTTCTCCTTCTTGAGTCATTTCTTGTTCACAGATTTGTAATGTTTCAATATGAGGTTGATTTGGTGTTTCCTCAACTATCTTAATTTGTTCAAGGACAGGTTGTTATAATTGTTCAAAAACTGGTTTTCTTGTTTCCTTTTGTTTTCCTAGGAAAGGAGTTTCTTTTGGTGATTTCTTTCTCTTTACCTCCAAAGCCAACAAGTTTTGTCTTTCAATTAGAGTTAATCTTTGTCATGATATTTTTTTTTCCTCTAACTCCTCTAGAGTAGGTCTTCCAACAATTGGTGTTGTTATTCCTGTAAATGGTTGATTGTTGGGGGGTTTTGTTTAACGAATCTACCCTTCTGATATCTATCTCTAGGCATAAAGAAACACAACTTAAAATAAAAAATATGTTTTTGTTAGTTTTGATGTATTTTTTTTAATATTTCTATTTGACCACTTCGAAATATGCTTCCTCGCCGACGACGCCAAAAATGTTGCCATGTTTACTGGGTAAACTAACACAATTATTTTATTATTAATCCGGGCTTGTAGAAATTAGAAACATATCCAAAATATATGGATTTCAACTATAGTCAAGTTTAGAAGATGAATTATTGATATTAAAGGAAATTCATATTACAAATATAAAACTTTAAATATTTTCTAATTCAAGTATGTAATAAGCAGAAGAAGAAGCTCCTAACATTGGAGAACTTGTTTGTCCTTCTCTACAATACTACTTCATGAACATAAATCAAAACCACTAATGAAAAATAGCTCAAGATTCATAAAAGAATAATAGAATAGGCTCCTAACTAAGGAGGTATTTTCTATCCTTCATTACAAATTCATTCATCATTAATTCCATTGTTATAAAACTGGAAATTCAGAAAATGACTTAAAAGCAAGAAAGACGAATTCTAGTTTCTAGTCCCTGATTAGATAGAAGGAGAGTTTAACTTAAACACTAGTTTGACTCTTCATATGAATATTATAAACTAGATTAGGATTCATCAATAATCATAAAATATCATCATACATCTAATTAGATTAAGCATGAAACAAAACTAGTACAAGAAATTGTAACTAAATTAACCAGAAAGTGCACTTAGCTCGGTGTGGGGGCCCTCCACCCTTGCCTCGCACACTGAGAGTAATTTCATCTACTGAAAATCAACCAATAATTCATGATATAGAACACTAGAAAATGAGATAGAATGGGTTCTTCAATTAGCTCTCAAAGTTTCAGAAATTTCAAAGTGAAATTATACAAATTCTACATACCATGCCTTCAATGTCTTAGGCTTAAATAGAGAAATATGAAACAAACTTAACTAAAATGTCTATAATATCCATGTCTATCCTTATCATGTCTATTCTTACCTATCTGTTGACGGGGAAATTTGTCCGGCCAACAGTAGGGGATCTCCCCGGTAGAAAGTCCCAATTAGACCTTAAACCGTTTGGAGTAGGGATCCCGTCCGGGGTGTGGGTCCGGCTACCGCTTAAGACGCCTTCCCTTCCGGTCTCAAAAGAACCTGATTGAATCTACGGGCACACACTTATTCATAGGATACAAAATACATGATTGATGCATTGAACATGTCCACAACACTATGCGTAGCAAGAGAATGAATAAAACATATACGTCCGAAGAGATGCAGTTAACGACACGTCCTTGGGGTTATGCTTGCAAGGTATCTGACCATAGAAGAAATAGTTCTTAATGGCAAGATTCCTCTTTACTTCCTGAAAGATAAAATGAAATGCTAATAGACAAAGGTATTAACATCCATTTAGAAAGCGATAAAACTGAACATCATTAACACAAGCATAGATAAACATGATGCATAAATGATGTTATTGGAAATGCAGTTTCATTAATCATAGGATGTTATGAAACTGTTCAAGAAATACACACAATGCTGTCACAACAAAACACATCATCCGACAAAGGGGTTTTAACAAGTATTCGTATTCATATGCCTAAGAATATGATCTTTCAATACAATGCAATGTAGCTCTTGAGTCTCCAAAAAGAAAAGCCTCTTACACTTTCCTCGTAGGGAGTTTTATAGCACAAAACTTGCCCTTTGGGCTTCCTGAATTTTCGCCTGCCTGCCCATTGAGTTGCCTCACGACATTGAAGAGGTTGCGACCTGTGACCTGTCTGGTATGTGCGACCTGCGACCTGGGTAGACAATGCGACCTGCGACCTGGGTAGATAGTGCGACCTGCGACCTGCCTCTAACTGCTGCTCATGACTTGCTGCTACTGGGCTGCGGAGATGGACGCGCAATGTTGAGGTCAGGGGTGTCAATCTGCTGCTCCTTGAGAAAATCTTGCCATGTCTGGTACTCTGCCGCTATAGGGGAAACCAGAGGAACCTCCTCCTTCAACCGATGCATGCATTCCAAAGAATTTGGCACTAGGGTTTCCCTTTTCTGTGAGATCTGGTTTGAAAGAGAGGCAGTTTGGTATAAATCTGAACTGGAGTGGCAATAAACTGACTCAGATGTTCTTGAGATGCTGCGAGCTCGGGAGCAGCAGCGGCTTGTTTGATAGGCTGCATAAATGACTAGATGTCCTGATCCACTTGCTCCCAGGATTTTTCTTCGTCCAATGCCCCAAGCGACGGAATGTGGTGCAAAGTGTGCATCGAGTCGATACCGCTGATCAGGTGGTTGTATGAAGACATTACTTTGTCCAGGTCCTTAGATAGTTTTTCCTTAGATTGTATTGCCATACGGAGCTGAACCTTAGCATCCTGTGTATGAATCCAATCCCTCTTGGGCAAATTTTCAGGTGCCTGAGGGTATTGTACTGTCCAACCCATCATCCTGTCTAAGGCCTGTGAGGCCTCCCTGAGCTGCTCGTGCTTTTGCTTGGTTTCTGCTCGTGCTCTTACCAGTGGGGCGACTGTTTGTTTGATGGTGAACATTTCTCCATACACCTGCCTCATGGTTGCTTCTAACACTTCACACTCTTTGAAAATGGCCAGTGGGACTTCATTTACCGGTGGAGTCTGGTTTCGGAGTTGTTGAAATTTTGCTCTCAACTCTGATTTCTCCTGTTCTGATGTTTTCTCGCGTTGCTCAGCTGCTTGCAGTCTATTTTGCAGAGAGACTATTTCTCTACTCATTCTGGTTACGTTCTCTTCCGTGGCTGCGGTGAAAGCAGTACTCGTCGATGCTATCATTACAGGATTAGTCCTGGTATCAAGAACTATGTCTTTTCCTGTTGCAACTGTGGATGTGGTAGAGGGACTTTGCGCCAGAGATCTTCTTTTCTCTTGCCGGATTTTGAAAGAGAATTGATCGAATGTGAGTCTGGTGAGGTCAAATACATCCTCTTCTTACCCCTGGGGGGATCTAACATCAGAGAGCTTGGTACTGCCCAGAGGTATCTCGAGGGGAGTTACCTCGATGTCTTCTAGCATGTCATCCTCCTTTTCTTCTCTGTTCTTTTCCTCTTCTTCCTTTCACCGGCGTTCAGTTTCTGCTGCTGATTCTGTTTCAGCCTTCCTCTTCCGCTCAGCTACAGCAGCCTGTTCGGCCTTCTTTTGGCGCTCAGCTTCTGCAGCCTGTTCGGCCTTCTTTTGGCGCTCAACTTCTGTAGCCTGTTCGGCCTTCTTTTGGCGCTCAACTTCTGCTTTGTCCAGCTCTGCTTTGAGTGCCCGTTCTGCTGCGGCCTGTGCCTCCTTTTCCTCTTTTTCTTTCCTGGCCTCCTTGGCCTGCTTCTTCTTCTGCGTTGCCTTCGCACTCTTCTGGAATTCTTCCTCATCCTCCTTTATCTTCTTTTCCCTTTCTTGCTGGGCTTTTGCTTCTGCTTCTTTCTGTCGGATAGATGTAGTAAGCCCTGTGCTGGTCCGAGACTTCTTGGGTAAAGAGGAAGAGGCACCTCCCAACTGACGTCTTCTGTCTTCCAGGCTCTGATCATCTGGATCTTCTTGGCCCAAGTCTACTCCCAGAGCAAATTGTCTCTCAGCGTTATACCAGTTCCTTCTTTCATCTTCTGCTGGGCGCTCAATATGCTGATAAGTCCACTTGAATTTAGCTTTCAGGCAGTGTTCAGGAACTATTCTCTCCGGGTCATATGTTCGGTGTTCTAGCGCCCCAAGCTGATAGCTTTTCATCGCTTCTCCCTCCGCTGCTACTTCCTTGAAGTCTTTAACTGTGCACGCGCCAATGGTGAGGGGTAGCGTGGGCCACGGCTTCTTTTTGCCTTTAGACAGGACGCTGGAGAAGCCTTGAGACATTTGGAAGCATACCTCTTGAATGAGCATTTTGTTTGTCACAAAGCGAGGCATAGCATGTGGTGCCCTGAAAGATCCAAAGACTCGGATGAAAGTATATCCGGCGAAAGGGAACCAATGTGCCACTTGGACTAGAGTCTCTCTGGCTCGCCAAGACATGCAGGGGGCGTCTTGGCCAAATAGTTTTCTTTATAGAGCGGGGATAAATACTTGGGAGATCTGCTCTATATCCTGTTTGTACCTGGACTCCCAAAACACTCTGATTTGTAGATGAATTGCACGAGTCTGCGCGGAATCCCAGTTATGTGCCCATCCCTCAAAGTGTAACCTTGCACAGAGAGCATCCAGTAGGTAAGAGGCCATGTAAAATTCAGAAGGCATTCCATCATCTGGGGCCAATGCCGCGGACAAGTTTGTCTGCATCGAAATCATCAATATGCCGGCCCAGTTGAAACGGGTGCCATGTGCCGTTACATGCTCCATGATAGTAGCCCAACTACCGCTGAAAGTGGAGCAATCAGAGCACCCGTAAAGTCTACAAAGCATGGCGGCTACTAATTTATAAACCTTTCTCAGGCTAGCCACCGGATATTCTTGGTCTTTCTTGACTTTAAATTTCTCGGGCTCCTCCCACCATTGTCTAATAGTATCAACTACAGGAACTGCGTGAGCAATAGCCCATTCTGGTGTGAAGTACTCTTCTGGGTGAGGCAACGAGTAATAAAGGTGGGCATCCGAGCCTACGAGCGTAGCGAAAGCCCTGCCTTCGCTGTCTCGGATCACAAACTTCTTGGGATCCGTCTTTTGTATGATCCAGTCTATAACCTCTGGGCATGGAAATATGGCTGGATGCGCCCCTGCCAGATGTAGTTTGGACCTTTTGACTGCCAAGTATATTTCCCGGTCTGGGAGATCTTCTGGGAATTCCTCTTCCGGTGTGGCGAACTCATGATACACTTGGTACCATCGCATGCTGTCTTCTTTTGCAAATGTACATAGTGTATCCCTGTATATTGGGGGTGGGGATACCACGTCCAGCTCGTCAACTTCTTCCACCACTTGCTTGTCCTTCTTCCGGGACAGCGGGGGTGCCATGTCACTAGAATCTGATAAAACAGGTATGCACTCTATGTCTTCTTGAAGTTCACCTGTCAAATTCATAAAGGAATCCCAAGATAAGAACGACATGATAATATAAAACCAATTACAGTTTAGTGATGAAATTTAGCTGAGACACATGTAAAACTGGGTTACTGGTTTACTGGGTCGCAGGGTCGCAGATTGCAAGAAGAGGCCTAGGTGCGACTTTGCGACCTTGCGACTAGGTCGCAGGGTCGCAAATTACGAAAAAATAGGACAATGCGATTTTGCGACCTCGCGACCAGGTCGCTGGGTCGCTGGGTCGCAACTCTCCGAAAAATTGGGAAATGCGACCTTGCGACCTTGCGACTAGGTCGCTGGGTCGCTGGGTCGCAAATTCCAAAATCTGAAGAAAATGCGACCTTGCGACCTCGCGACTAGGTCGCTGGGTCGCAGGTCGCGTTAGGGTTTGCCGGGGGGTTTTCGGCGCGCGCGGCGTGAAGATTTCCTCCCTCTAACTGGAAAATTATAAGGCTAAAAGGGTCCATGCAGAGTTGAGGAGTGGCTTTGGGAGCAGGGGACAAGGCCATGAAAGCTGAACATGAAATGCAGTGAGTTTGGGCAGATGTAATGAAGCAGGATTTAACAAAACATTCAAAACTGGAAAAGAAACATCAAATTTCATGCAGAGGGGAATTTAAAGGTCTGGGCAAGCATGAATTTGGCAAGCAATGTCTAGAAAGGAAAAAGCAGGAGAGAAACGGCAACTTACCTGGGAAAATCGTGCCATTCGACCTATCAGAGCCGTTTTTTCCTATTCGCCGATTGTGAAAAATGCGACCTGGCGACCTCCCTTATATAAAAGGTCGCACGTGCAGGCAATAAATGTAGGGTCGCTAGGTCGCAAGTTTCGTGATTTAGGGGATCCGCGACCTAGCGACCTTGTGACCTGGCGACCTGGGGTCGCGGGGTCGCAAGGTCGCGAGTTCGCAGTTTTCATTAAAATTTACAATTTGCGACCTTGCGACCTTGCGACCTGGCAACCTGGGGTCGCGGGGTCGCAGGGTCGCAGGGTCGCAGTTTTCTTTAAAAGTTGGGCTTCACGACTCAGCGACCTTGCGACCTTGCGACCTGGGGTCGCGGGGTCGCAAGGTCGCAGGGTCGCAATTTTCTAAAAAACGAACTCTGCGACTTTGCGACTTAACTTTATTGATTCTCACTTGGTTTTTCTCTAGTTTCAAGGGGCTCCAAAAATTTGAAATGGTGGTCTTTTTGGAGGGTGTTGTAGGGGCTACAACAAATGGCGATTCACTGGACGAACTCAGAGTCTCTGCCGATGGTTAGTCTTGGCGGGGGGAGGGAGGGGCCTCTGCTAACTGTTTTCTTTTACCTTGCGGTTGACATTTCCTAACCTTTGGCACCTTGCTGGGTTGCTCAATCTGCTGGTGTGTTCGGGTGCCGTTCAACTAAATTCATTTCTTCAGGTCTCCGGACTGGAAGGGTTGGAGAACTCCAATCGGCTACAGGGTCTGGTACGATTATTTTGTCCTCATCGTGTTGCTCCGCTGCCAGCGAACCTCTCGGTCCCGGCGAAGTCACTGCCTAGGAATCGTGAACATTGCTCCACTGCCAGCGAGCCTGGTCAGTACCCCGGCGGAGTCGTTACATCACCTCTCTGCGTAGGAAGCCTTTCTCAATCCTTTACCCTTTATTAGTGTGCTATTGCACGTATTTTGAATGTGCCTGAGGCACTTATTTAGATGTGCTCATGGCACTTATTTGAGATGGAAATTTAGCCTGGGCAGATGAGGGATCCCGACTTATTTTGCTTGCAGAGAGGTTGTTCCTGGTCTGGTATGAGGACTTTGGTTTTTCCCAGATACCCTGTCGTAGCATAGAGTACCTCTTTTTCCTTCTGGTTTGGTTACAACTACACTGCATTTTCTTTTGCGGACACCCTCTCAGACTGGCGAGGTAAGCTTCCTGCTTGATGACTCGAGTTCGGTGTTGGCAATATGATGCAGAATGTTGTCCTTGATGGCAACCCACTAAATGAAGATGATGACATGAGATTGTTGACAGGTGTTGTCCTTGATGGCAAACCACCTGATGAAGTTATTCTTGACCTGATGGACTTGGTAAATGATGTAAATCTGATATGAAATGATGTTTGCTAGCAATATGATTCTGAGTGTTGTCCTTGAATGGCAACCCACTTGATGAAGATGATGGCAACTTACTTGATGAAGTTGTGCTTGATAGAATATGTCCTGATGAACTAAATCTGATGTATCTACAGTGAGTACAGAAGGCAATGAAGAAAGGAATTCAGCATGTGCTAAATCTATGGTGAAAAGAGTATGTCTCAAGGCATACGCCAGACTGCTTCAGGGAGAAGTAGCGTATGCACGCGGAAACAACGTTCCAAGCGCGTATGGGCAAAAGCGCTGATGAAGTGCAAAACCAGGGGTAACCACCATGGTATTGACCCATTGTATTGGGTAATGATTCGCCTAAATGACCCCATCTAGGAATACCATCGGATGTAATGTGGTTTTGGCTCATGGTATTGAAAAAGGGTAAACCTATATAAAGAGAAGAAATTCATTGTGCAAAGGAGTAGAGTGGGAGAAAGATGTCTGAGCTTGAATGAATACTTCTCTGTGAAGTATATCTGTATGGAAAGGGTAAAGGTTTGATGATAGATCTGAATCTATGATGAACCTATGAAGAAATGATGAAGCGGGATATCTAGATATAAAAGAAAAATGTGTATCTCGTATTGGTTCAGATCTATTTATGGAATGATTTGAGATAAGGCGAACATCTGTCTGAAGTAAAGTGTTAAATCTGTGTGATGTATCTGTTCTGAAGAATTGCAATGACCTAAATGTCTGAAGAACCATACGCTAGTTCGCCGCAGAGGAAGCACGTATATACGCAACTTCTCTGAAGAGAAAGCGCGTATGAGCAATGAAATTAGATCTGTAATTTGTACAGAAGTATACGCTGGTTTATGTGAAGTTGGATCAGATAGAGCACGCGAAGAAAATCATCTGGAAAGGAAGGCAAAACTAGGTTTGGTCAAGTCCTGGTGGAAGAAAATGTATGATCTCGTTCCGTCGGTTTACCTATATCTCGCTGAGTTATGTATCGCTCATGTTTGACTATGAAAAGGGAGGGGTCCATTTTAAATATGATGAAACGTGGCCCGCAAGTTGTGTCCTAAAGGAAGCTTTTGATCCATGTGAAAATTGATGAAACGTGGTCCGTAGTTGCTGGGCCGAGGGTCGTAGGCTTTCACTGTGGGGTAACAGCTCCCTTCCAGGAGACAAAACGGTATCTATGGGGTCGAGTTCCTCCTAGAGAGGCCTGCAAATCAGGTCGTGGGGTTGAGCCCTTCCTGTGAGAGGTCGAGAACGGAGGCAGGGTGCCCATTGTAGGAAACCAAGCACAACACATATGTTGTAAGATGTTTTCTCTATAATAAAATATTGAAGGCTGAGCAACTGCAGCGGTGGTTTTTTCCCGACTTGGGTTTCCACCTAAAAATCCTGGTGTTCATGTGTGATGCTTTGTGTGATGGTTTATTCTGTTGTTACTACACATGTTTACTGTTAACTTAACATCAGATGAATGAATATTGCAAAGAACTAAGTTAATAAATATCTGCATATTTAGATCTCTGCTAATACGCAAGTTGTATGAAGGATATCCGCGTGTATACGCGATTTTACTAAAGGAAAGTAGCGTATGCGTTTTAGAGAGTGAAAAAGTAAAAAGTTTTGAATATGCAGTAAATACTGATTCACCCCCCCCCCTCTCAGTATTTTTCCCAACAATTGGTATCAGAGGAGGTTCTTCTGCAGAAGCTTGATCGCTTGAAGGAGATCCGTCGCAATGGGAAGTCATGAAGGAGTAATGTCTCTAAAGCCACCTCTATTCAATGGAAGCAATCTAATATTCTGGAAGGTACGAACAAAAGCATATCTGCAAAGTCTTGGTGCAGATGTATGGGCAATCGTGGAAGAAGGTTATCAATACCCGGCAAGTATTCCTACTGATGCAGCAGAAAGGAAGAAGTATGAAATCAATTCCAAAGCAGTAAATGTCTTATTAGGAAGCATGTCTGAACCAGAATTTGCTAAAGTGATGCAGCTACATTCAGCAAAAGAAATATGGGACAAAATCATTCTAAGCTATGAAGGAGACACAAAGGTAAAAAGTGAAAAACTCCAAACTCTTAGAATTGGATATGAAAATTTAAAGATGCATAGTGATGAGAGTATTGCCCATTTCTTCTTACGTCTGGATGATATTGTAAATCGAATGAGAAATTTGGGTGAAACAATAACTGATACTACTTTGGTGGAAAAAGTCTTAAGATCCTTGACTTCAAAATTTGACTCTAAAGTTTCAGCTATTGAAGAAAGGCAAGATCTGCAAAATCTTACTATTGTTCAATTACATGGTATTCTGACTGCTTTTGAAATGAGACAAGGAGGTTCGTCTCAAATCAAAGAAGCTTCTTTTAAGGTATCTACAAGAGGAAAAGAAAAGGAAGTTGTCAAAGAATCCAGCTATATATCTGAAGAAGAAGAAGCGAATTTTGTGAGAAAGCTCCAACTAGGTACTGGAAGATTCAAAGGTAAGCTTCCCTTCAAATGTTTTGAGTGTGGAAAAGTTGGTCATTATGCTGCAAAATTTCCTTACAAAGAAACATCTGCTAAAAGAAAAGAAGTAGCAAGAAGGAATAAGAACCGATCTAGCTCTAAGAAAAGTTACTATACTAATGAAGATAATGATGGGTCATCTGATAGTGAGGAAGAATGTGAAGAAGATCTTAGACTTCTCATGGAAGTTGAACAAAGAGAAGAAAATGATACTTTTGTGGATGCTCTGGAAGACAATGATTACTAGCAGCAACAACTCCAAAACAAGCTCAGAAGAAAAGAACATAATCGTAGATCAGAAAATCAAATGAAGCAAAGGAAATGCATCGAGGAATTGGAGTGTGAAGTAGTAAGTCTAAGGAAAGATAATGAGAAAGTGAAGACTCTCAATCTTAGATTTGCTAAAGGTTCAGAAACCTTAGATGAAATTATCAAGATACAACGGTCTCCTCTTATAAAAACGGGTCTTGGATATACTGGGGAATCTTCCCAGACTTCAGCACCAAATTATCTGAAAGCAGCCACAACTAGTTTACTACATTCAACCACTCAGCAAAGGAACAAAGGATCTTTACAGGTAAAACATGATCATCTCAATTCAAGGAACACTAACAGGGAGATCTTTCAAAAGGGCTACAACCAACAAGTAAATTCAAATAGAAGATTTCATGATCGCAGAAATTTCTACTTCAATGGACAATGTTTCTCATGTCACAATTTTGGTCATAAAGTTGTTCAATGTGTTGCATATAAAACCATCATGACAAGAGAAGCAAGAAAGAAAAAGATGAATATTGAACCAAAGAAGAACACCTATAACAACTTTTCTCCTCTTCAAAACGAAGTTGAATGTACTTATTGCAATAACTTTGGTCATGAAGAATCTGAATGCAGGAGCAAGGTCCAGCCAAAAGAACATGTTCCCTCAAGCTCTAAAGTGTGGAAAAGAAAGAAACCGCCGGTTGAAAATTGTGGGATAGCGTTATTTGCAGAAGGTGAAGAAAATCAATGGTACATTGATAGTGGGTGTTCAAGACACATGACAGGTGACAAAAGCAAACTCCTTACATATAAAGCTCTAGAAAAGGAAAAGAAAGTAACATTTGGAAATGATTCTCCTGCTGTAATTAAAGGAAAAGGGTCCGTGTTTCTAAAAGAAAAGGTAAAGGCCAATGATGTCATGTATGTGGATGGATTAAGACATAATCTGTTGAGTGTAAGTCAAATGTGTGATCAAGGAACTGAAGTTGTCTTTAGTTCAAAATAATGTGTGGTTCGTGATCTTGATACAGGTAAAATTATTATAAAAGGGAAAAGAAATCCAAGCAACCTGTATGTACTGAACGGCAAAGATCAATGTTACTTGAGCAAGTCTTCATAAAATTGGCTATGGCATAGAAGGCTGGGGCATCTGAGTTTCTCTCAAATCAACAAAGCAAGCAGACTTCAAGCTGTTCGTGATCTTCCCAAGGTCAATCTTCCGGAAAGTACCATATGCAAATCTTGTCAATTTGGTAAGCAGACCAGAGTACGATTTAATGCCAAAGAAGGATCATCAAGTAAGCCTCTTTAACTCATTCATACTGATATCTGTGGACCTATGAGGAAAAAGTCATTACGTGGGGAAGAATACTATATCTTATTTATTGATGACTACTCTTGGGAATGTTGGATCTGCTCAGCTAAACACTGAATCTCAGCATTTGAAAAGTTTCAGATCTTCAAAGCATTGGTAGAAATGAACTGGATCTAAAAATCCAAGTATTCTAGATCCATTTAGAGGAGAATATACATCAAATGAATTCTTTATTCTATGAACAACATATAAAAAGACAGTCAGAAAGGGTGCACTCCACAACAAAATGGCGTAGTAAGAATGAATAGAACAATTCAAACAAATTGTTAGATATGTTGATGATTCTCGAAACTCATGATGTTCGGTGAGGAAAGATTATACAATATTATTATCTCAACAAGGCTCATGTTCGGGTAAATAGTGACAAAACTCCATGCGAAATCTGGTATGGTAATTCTCCCATTGTGAAGCATTTTAGAGTTTTTGGAAGTAAATGCTTTATCAAAAATAATGATGAAAAGCTTGGAAAGTTTGAACCTAGATCAGATGAAGGGATATTTCTTGGTTACTCATCTTCAAGCAAAGCATACACATGTTACAATAAAAGGCTTCGAAATATTGTTGAATGTATTAATGTTGTTATTGATGAGTCTCCTGCAGCTCCTAAAGAAGAAAAACAAACAAAAGAAGATGATGGTGACTTATGGCCTTCTACATCAAATAGAAATGATATAAATAGTGGATCCAATGAAGAACCTGAAAATGATCTATCTGAAAAAGCTCCATCCAGATATGTTCAAAAGAATCATCCTGAATCTCAAATTTTGGGAGACAAGGAATCGGGTGTACGAACGAGGAGAACTCTGGTGGGATCTTCTAGTCATTTGGCACTTCTATCCACAATTGAACCACACAATGTTAATCAAGCTAGCAAAGATGAATTTTGGAAGCAAGCCATGGATGAAGAGCTCGATAAAATTGAAAAGAATGACACTTGGGAATTGGTACCAAGACCACATGATAAAAATGTCATTGGAACTAAATGGATTTTCAAGAACAAGTTAAATGAGAATGGGGATGTTGTAAGAAACAAAGCTAGACTGTTTTGCAAAGGGTATACTCAACAAGAAGGTATAGACTTTGAAGAAACTTTTGCTCCTGTAGCTAGACTTGAAGCCATAAGAATGTTTCTTGCTTTTTCAAGTTATCAACAAATCAAAGTTTATCAAATGGATGTTAAATCTGCTTTTCTTAATGGTGATCTAGAAGAAGAAGTATATGTAGAACAACCGGAAGGATTCATTTTGGGAAATGATGCAAATCTTGTTTGTAGACTTAAAAAGGCTCTATATGGTCTCAAACAAGCTCCAAGGGCTTGGTATTATCGTCTTGACAAATATCTTCATCAACAAGGATTTTCAAAAGGGTCTGTTGATAACAACTTATACACAAAATTTGAAAATGATAAACTATTGATTGTAGTTGTATATGTTGATGATATCATTTTTGGGAGTAACGAAGAATCTATGAGTCAAAAATTTGCTTCTGTCATGCAGCAAGAATTTGAAATGTCTTTACTTGGGGAACTAACATTCTTTCTTGGCTTGCAAGTGCATCAAAATGCAGATGGTATATTCCTATCACAAGCAAAATATCTTAAGGAAATTCTGAAGAAGTATGGCATGGAAGAATGCAAAACTGTAAGTACACCAATGATAACTGGATGCAATCTCAGTTCTCATGATGATTCTCCCACGGTGAATCAACCAGAATACAGATCGATGATAGGAAGTCTACTTTATCTCACTGGGACTAGACCAGACATTATGCATGTAGTTGGGATTTTTGGACGATTCCAAGCTAATCCAAAAGAGTCTCACCTTCAGGCTGTTAAAAGAATATTCAAATATCTACAAGGAACTCAAGACTTTGGTCTATGGTATCCAAAGAATGCTGATCTTACTCTTCATGCTTACACTGATGCAGATTGGGCTGGAAGTGTTGATGATCGGAAAAGCACTAGTGGTGGTGCATTCTATATGGGACCCTGATTAGTATCTTGGTTCAGCAAGAAGCAAAATTCTATTGCCTTATCTACAGCAGAAGCAGAATATGTGGCTGCCGCATCTTGTTGCACTCAACTCCTTTGGATGATGCAAACCTTACAAGATTTTCAAATCAAATGTACACCTCCCGTCCCCATTAAGTGTGACAATACAAGTGCCATCAGTATTTCAAAAAATCCTGTTATGCATTCGAAGACCAAGCACATTCCCATCAAGTATCACTTCTTACGTGAACAAGTGCTTGAGCAAAAGGTGAAGTTGGAGTATGTTCCCTCCAAAGAACAAGTTGTTGATATCTTTACCAAACCTATGCCCAGGGAAGCGTTTGAGTATCTAAGACAGAAGCTGGGAGTGTTCTCTGCCAGTCAAAAGAACAAATCTGCATAAATTTAGACGATGGCATTGGATACGCAGATTTCCTGAAACACAGTCGCGTATATACGCGAGTTCATGCACAGAAAACCGCGTATGTCTGATTGCTGACATTTCTGTTTGGAGTCATCTCTTCAGAACAGCTGCAGTGCTATTTGGTATCTCTGATACTGTTTGGTATCTCTGGTGGTGTTCCAGTTCTCATAATTCTATTTCTAATGTTTTGATAAAGATGCCTTGATGATTTGTTGGTGAAAGAGTTCAGGATGCACAAACTAAGGGGGAGCCTTAGTCATATGAAAAGGATGCTTGGATGCACAGATTCAGGGGGAGCATTAGCGTTGCTGAGTATAATGCATTGTTGGCATTATGATGGTTCTGAAATATGTTCTCTTTCTTGAGGACTTTCTGGTGTTGATCTTAAAGTTATATTTTTAGTTTGATGAAAAGGTCATGTTGAGACCCATGATGTAAAATTGTAATATTCAGTCATGTAAGGACTTGTCATTTTTGTAAACCCACTTGGTTGGGTAGCTGAGTTGAAATGTGTAAACCCACTTGGTTGGGTACTTGAGTCTCATATGTAAATCCACTTGGTTGGATATTTGATGTAAGTATGAGTCATTGGTGATAGGAAAGTCATAGAGTCATGTACTTCATTGGAAAATATGTTTTGAAGATTCAGCATGAACTCAGGGGGAGCTTGGTCACTTCAGTATATATCAGATCTGCATAACACTTCTTCCAGATGAGGAGAAAAGGGGGAGAGTATGTTGGTTTTTGATCCTCCCTTTGCCCTTGATGTCAAAGGGGGAGAATGACACATGGTGTTTGAATGAAGAGAAAGAATGGTGTCAAAAATGGGGAATGTGACATGGTGTCATTGTATTCTTAATGTACCTATCTGTTGTGGTAACCAAACACCATCGTGGTTGCCATCAAGTCCAAAGGGGGAGATTGTTGGCAATATGATGCAGAATGTTGTCCTTGATGGCAACCCACTAAATGAAGATGAAGACATGAGATTGTTGACAGGTGTTGTCCTTGATGGCAAACCACCTGATGAAGTTATTCTTGACCTGATGGACTTGGTAAATGATATAAATCTGATATGAAATGATGTTTGCTAGCAATATGATGCTGAGTGTTGTCTTTGAATGGCAACCCACTTGATGAAGATGATGGCAAATTACTTGATGAAGTTGTGCTTGATAGAATATGTCCTGATGAACTAAATCTGATGTATCTACAGTGAGTACAGAAGGCAATGAAGAAAGGAATTCAGCATGTGCTAAATCTATGGTGAAAAGAGTATGTCTCAAGGCATACGCGGATCTGTCTAGGAGAAGTCGCGTATGCACGCGGGAAACAACGGTGCCAAGTCGCGTATGGGCAAAAGCGCTCATAAAGTGCAAACTAGGGGTAACCACCATGGTATTGACCCATTGTATTGAGTAATGATTCGTCTAAATGACTCCGTCCAAGAATACCATCGGAAGTAATGTGGTTTTTGGCTCATGGTATTGAAAAGGGTAAACCTATATAAAGAGAAGAAATTCATTGTGCAAATTATGAGTGTGGTTGCAAGATGTCTGAGCTTGAATGAATACTTTTCTCTGAAGTAGATCTGAATTAAAAGGGTTACACATGAATGAAAAATCTGAGTGTATGATGCACCAATGATGAAGAAGGGGATCTATATCTGAAATGTGCTTGTATTTGCTAGATCTATTTATGGAATGATTAGATCCAGGAAGAGGCGAACATCTGTATGAAGTGAAGGGTTATGGCCTAATGTATCCGTTCTCAAGAATTTCCTTGACCTAAATGTCTCGAAGAACCATAATGCCGCTAGTTCGCCACGTAGAAGCGCGTATACGTGGCTTCTCCGAAGAGAAAGCGCGTATGAGCATGAAATTAGATTCGACCAGGCTGTACATACGCCGGTTTATGAACTAAGCGCGTATATACGCGAAGCATCGCTGAAAGGAGCGCGTATGCAAACTAGGGTTTGTCAAGTCTCGTGGTAAGAAATTTCGATCCGTTCGCCGTTTCATCGACATCTCGCTGCTGAGTTATGTATCGCCTTCATGTTTGATCATGCTTAAAAGTATGGAGTGGGTCCAGTCTGAAAATATGATGAAACGTGGCCTGCAAGTTGTGTCCTAAAGGAAGCTTTGGATCCAGTGTGAAAATTGATGAAACGTGGTCCGTAAAGGTGTTGAGGGTCGTAGCCTTCAGTCAGGGGGTTGTAGCTCCCTTCCAGGTGAGGCTGGTAAACGAGATCAGGGGGTCGTAGCTCCCTTCCAGGAGAGGCTGGTAAACGAGTCAGGGGGTTGGAGCTCCCTTCCAGGAGAGGCCGGTAAACGAGCGCAGGTGGGTGCCTGCGTGCTGGTCAAGTCTGCGCCAGCACATATGTTGTAAGATGTTTTCTCTATAATAAAATATTGAAGGCTGAGCAACTGCAGCGGTGGTTTTCTCCCGACTTGGGTTTCCACCTAAAAATCCTGGTGTTCATGTGTGATGCTTTGTGTGATGGTTTATTCTATTGTTACTACACATGTTTACTATTAACTTAACATCAGATGAATGAATATTGCAAAGAACTAAGTTAATAAATATCTGCATATTTAGATCTCTGCTAATATGCGAGTTGTATGAAGGATATCCGCATGTATACGCGAGTTTACTAAAGGAAAGTAGCATATGGGTTTTAGAGAGTGAAAAAGTAAAAAGTTTTGAATATGCAGTAAATACCGATTCACCCCCCCCTCTCAGTATTTTTCCCAACACTCGGTGATATGCTACCTTTAGGTGCAGAGAACAAGCAAGCTTTTTCCGCCTTTGAGTCTATCGGAAAAGGCTTTCCATCAGCATAGAACCTGTTGCAGTGTGCCAATTGCGTGGCTCTAACAAATCCTTCCTTAAACTTTTTTATTTTTTTTATTTTTATTTAGACAAAGGTGAGACAAGAACTATGGTACAAGGATAATATAGCCCTCTAAGGGCTGCTAAGTGAAATAGTGTTTGAGGTCATGCCCGTTTACCGGGAGTACCTCGACTCGTCCTTCAAGGGTTTGCAATCTAAAAGTGTGGGATCCTAACTTTTCCTTAATTTGGAAAGGGCCTGTCCATAGTGCTTGGAACTTGGAATGCTTTCCCTTATCCTCATGAGCTTTGTCTCATTTTAGGACCAGGTCTCCTACCTCAAAATTTTTATTCCCTGCGAATTTCCTATCAAACCATCTCTTGATGCGGCTCTGGTGGATGGTGAAATTTTCACGGGTTTTTTGCCTTTCTTCCTCCAACTTCAGCAAAGTGTCAATTCGAGTCTGCAGGGTAGGGCATGGGGTACCATGACATTATTGGGACAGCTGAAGGGTAGGGAGAGATAGATGGGGAGGAAGAACAACTTCTTTTCCATACATGAGAAAATATGGGGAGGTGCCTAAGGAGGACTTGGGAGTAATACGGTCAGCCCAAAGTGCATTGTGGAGGGCATTGTGCCAGTTGCGCTGGTGGGACAACAAGGTCTTTTTAATGATACGGATAAGGTTCTTATTAGTTGACTCAGCTAATCCATTTCCCTGGGGATAATAATTTGCAGAATGTTTCAGAACAATACCATTTTCCAGCGCAAAATCATATAATTTAAAAGATGAGAAGTAGGTCGCATTATCGAAAACCAAAGAATTTGGAATGCCAAACCTGGTGATGATGGAATGCGTGAGGAATTCTATTACCTCCTGATCATTGATTCGGCGTAAAGGTGTTGCTTCGGCGTAAAGGTGAAATAATCAGTAGCTGTAAGGATATATCGGTGTTGTTTAGAAGAGTGAGGTGTGATTTCACCAATTACATCCAAACCCCACTGTTGGAAAGGCTCCTCCACTGCTACTGAGAGTAAGGGGGCGGCTGGCCGTGATTCTCAGTTTGCGAACTTTTGGCACTGGATGCATTTCCGAACATATGCATGCGCATCTCTAAAAAGAGTAGGCCAATAGTATCCTGCGCGCATTATCTTATGGGCGGTAGTATCTCCGGCAAAGTGACCTCCAGCTGGTCCGTCATGCAGCTCGGTCAAGATTTTCTGCACTTCGTCATTTTCCAAGCAGCGTAACAGGACCCCATCGTGATGTTTCTTGAACAACTTACCTCGGATCAGTTGGTGAGATGCGGCTTTGAGTCTTATTGCGCGTTTCTACCGGGCATTAAGAGCAGGGTCCATGGTGCCTTGGGCCAAATATCTTGAAATGTCGGAATACCAAGAAGAGCTACTTTGCTGAGGCACATAGTCGCTCTGATACATTTCAATTTCTTGTTCCCAACATTCTTCTTCAATTCCATGGGAACTTGCAGCTTCCACGGCCATTTGGCATAAGCCCTGTCCTTTAACGGTGTGTGCCGGTTTAAATTCTAAATCGTATTCTTGCAAGCACGCCACCCAGTTGCCTCGCCTTTCGCCCAGCTCCTGTTGCACGAAAAGTGAGCGGACAGCTGGGTGTGGAACAAAAACCGTGACATGATTTTTCAAGATGTAGGGCCTAAAATGCTTGACCGCTTTGTAGACCGCATAGGCTTGCTTTTCAATTTTTGGATAGTTCAACTCAGCTCCTTGTAGACCGGTGCTCATGAAATAAATGGGCCGTTCATCGTTGTTGCCATCTTTCTGTGTAAGGACAACCGCAAGTGAGGAATCTGAAGCAAAAGTATACAGGATAAAACCTTTGCCAAAATCTGGACTTTGGAGGGAAGGAGCTTCAGCTATGGCCTGTTTGATTTTGTCGAAGGCTTCCCTCTCCGGTAGATTCCATTGAAACATAGCATTCTTTTTTATCATTCCTTGTAATGGCTTGACTATCTGTGCGAAATCTGATATAAATTTCTGTACGAAATTGATCTTTCCCAAGAAAGATTGCATCGTTTTTTTACTCCTGGGAAGAGGAATTTGAGCAATGGCTTTCACCCGTTCCGGATCGACGAAAATACCTTGTTTAGTTATGATATGGCCTAGTAAATTTCCTTCTGTCACAGCGAAAACGCTCTTCTTCGGGTTAAGTGAAATCCCGTACTTTCTACACCTTTCAAAAATTTTCCTGAGGTGGCGTATATGGTCACCCCGGTGTTTTGAAAACACGGTGACGTTGTCTAAGTAGACAACCACACTCTGGCCTATCAGCCCCCTGAGTGCTATATCCATGGCCCTTTGGAAATTTTCTCCTGCGTTGATTAATCCAAAAGGCATACGTCTGAACGCGAAAGTTCCCCACTTGGTTCGAAAGGTGGTCTTCAATCTATCCGGTTCAGCTACCCGCACTTGGTTGTAGCCGGAGAACCCGTCCAATAAAGAGAACATTTCTGACCCGGACACAGCTTGCAATATTTGTTCCATGGGGGGTACCAGGTAATTATCTTTATTTGAGGCCCGGTTTAAATTTTGGAAATCCATGCATAAGCGGATTTCGCCTGACTTCTTCCGTACCGGGACCAAATTGGACACCCATGTGGAATGGCGTACTTTGAAGATGATGCGTGCATCTAAGAGTTTTTTGAGCTCTTTCAGAATCAATGGTTCCAAAGTAGGATGTACTTTTCTGAGCTTTTGCTGGAACGGTTTTGCACCTTCCTTCATGGGTATAACATGCTGGATAATTCGAGTATCATACGTATGTAAGTCATCATACGTCCAAGAAAATACGTCACGATACTTGCGAAATAGCTGGGTGAAAGCCTGCGCCTCCTGGGTGGTGCAGTCTTTCCCAAGGTTGAGGAACTTAGGATTATCTTCTGATCCCAAGTTCACTTGTCGATGGGCCAAGATGGAGCTTTGCACTTTGGTATTCGGGGGCCCTCGAAAACGGCTCTGCAGATCGAAGAGTTTCTCAAGTGACACTACTCCCTTTGGCATGGGGTTCCCTTTGTGTTTCTCATACTCTTCCTGCAGAGCTTGATCGTGATCATCTTCATCTATTGCAGCGTCTTTGAATGTTTCCGAGTTACACATAAACTCCAGTACCTGTTGATCATCATCAAAGACGCGATAGTTAGTAATGTTGTCTGGCAGAGAGGGTCTATATATAATTTCAATAGAAAAAACGTCCCTCAAAGGGGTGAATCTAGCAGCAGCATTGGCCAGAGTATCAACTGCTGCATTGTGCATTCTCAGAACAGATTTAATTCCAAATGCATCAAAAGCAGAAATCAATCGCCATACCTCTTTTTGATACACATTTAAATGTGGGGATAAACAGTGAATAGTGTTGCGTACCTGGCGGGTGATAATTTCGGAATCTCCAATGACCTGTAAGAATTTTACCTTCAAATCCAGCGCTTTCTTAAGTCCGAGGCTTAACACCTTGTACTCAGCAGTGTTGTTAGTGCACTGGAACTCTAGCCGGCATGAGATTAAGTATTTATTCTTGTGAGGGTCAAGCAATATGCAACCAACACCAGCTCCGTCATGGGTCTTGGAACCGTCATAATACAAGGTCCACATGTAACTTTCCGGCTCCTTCGGTGTAATAGGTTGTGGAGGGGTTTCTGCTGGTGGTGAGACAGGGGTGACTTGCTCCTCCGCGACAAGTGCTAGCTCAGATTGGACCTCAGGGCCTACGGAATACTGAGGGGGTTGGTAGCATCCGAATATGGCTTCCAGAAAACACATGCCAAGCTCCTTCTGGGCAAAGCTGATGGGTTCATTAACGGCATCCAAATCAGTCACGGTGTGTTTCATATATGGTTCACTTTCGACCCTGATTTGATTATTCCGCCCCTTGTAAGGAAGCCACAAGTGGGACCAGTCAGTGGCGAAATAGCCTTGCAACTTGCTGGACCAGTCCCTGCTAAGCAATAGGCTGTATGCTTCAGGGATGTCGACAACCACAATGTCAATGCATTGATGGACCCTAGAGTCTGACGACAGGCGGATGATGACATTGTTCAATTCTCCTACAGCTGGCACCTGTGATCTGTCGAGTTGTATGATCTTTGCATCAGTTTTCTCTGGGCGAATGTTCAGCTTCTTACAGACAGATAAGGGCATGACGTTTGTAGAGGCACTGGAGTCTACTAGACAGTTGTGGACGTTGAAGTTAAAAATCTCGAAGGACAGAAGGAAAGGAGGCGTGGATCCTCTTGAGTTGGTATTGATGGCATTTACTATAGACTGTACATCTGGACCGGCTTGCGCAGACGTGTTGCTCACAATTTTCGTAGTTGAAGTATTTGCGAAAGCCTTTAGAATGAGTTCTCTTTGGTTAGTAATGCGGGCCAGCTCGTAGAGAGAGACGTTTGCTCTTGTTTTTTTCATATCCTCAACAATGTTATAGCTAGACTCTGGTTGAGGGCTAGGCTCGGTAGAGGTTTTTGGAGATTCTGTCGGGAGCTTGCCCTTTTGACTTGCTCGGGTAATGTTGTTGGTGGGCTTCTCCAGAGCAGATTGTTTTCCGTTTCCTGGGGGCAGAATTTTCCTTAGGAAAGCCCTTTTCTTGTCTTCATAAGATTGCTCGGGAACAGGTCCTTTGCTCCTTAGACTATAATTCCGCACGGGCTGGTCTTTGGGAGTGTATGCCATGTTGATATCAATGGAGGTAAGGCTGTCCCCACCTCGGATTATGTCAAAAGAAAGGACATAGGCTCCTGGTTCTTCGTTCGAGGGTAGATCCTCATCGTGATCAGACATATCATCCTCCGTCACATCCCCTAGGGTTTGGTCATCTAAAAGCTGGTTAAATACTGCTGTCATGCTGCCAATCCATTGAGGGCACGTTTTTTCAGAGTGGGCAGCTTGGTGGAAAGAACATAAGTTATCTTTCCCTATTTCTTCCACATTGAGAGCAGTATTCGGGTTAGACGGAGGTCTGTTAGTGTTGAGATTAATTTTTCTGAAAAAGGGTTTGGGTGGTTTAGTGCTAGTTGTGGATTCTGTGCCCTTTCTCCTTAGGTCAGTGACTTCATTCGTTAAGAGCTTGAGGGTTTTTGCCATGCTTTCAAAATCAAACGCATCTTTATCCCTATTGGTGGTCTTAGGAGTGGAGGACTGACCCCTTTTTGTGTTAGGCTTGTGATCATCTCTCCCTTCGTGATTGATGGCTCCTATCGAAAGCATGTCTTTCTCCACAGTCAGAGCAGCCTCATAATTAGCCGTAAGGGTAGCGCGGGCTTCACGTTTGACGAAAACGGAAATGTCCCTAGGGAGAGCCTTGGTATAGTAGTCAATGGTGATTGAGTCATCCAACGCCAGGTTTGGGGGAAATTTCTGCAGTATGGTAGCGAAGCGCTGGTTGAAGTCCTTAACCTTATCCTTTTTATGGCACTTGATGGTGCTCAATTCTGTGAGAAGCATGGAAGGAGTTTTATCTTCTGAAAACTTCTGCAGGAATACGCGAAGGAATTGGTCCCATGAAGTGATAGAGGCACTGGGGAGAGAGCGATACCATGTGGCCGCTTTGTTTTCGAGAGTATGGGGAAACAGTCGACATGCGACATCATCAAACTGGACTCTCATGATTTGCAGAGACAAATAGAAGCTGCTGATATGATCTTCAGCTAAGGTGCCTTTCTCAGGGTCAAACTTGGGGAGGTGTTTCTCTAGATGCCTAGGCAGATCGTGGAGTGGGCCCAAAAGATTTAATGGGGATTGAGCCATCCAGGCTAGGGGTTGCACTCTCCTAGCCCGCTGGTGGTGCCTAAACTCAGGCTCAGATTCACCTCCCGAACCTGAGACCGATGCTTCTGACTCATGACGAGAGTGTTCGTCTTGGTGTCTTCCCCGGTAAAGAGAGTCTCTAAGATATCGCAAGTTGTGGATAGGAGGCCTAATTGGGTTTGGGTGGCGGTTGCGAGCTTGGTTTCCTTGGCCTCGGTCTCTATCTCCTCTACCTCCAGCCCCTCGGCCTCTATTTCCTTCTTCTTCATTTCTGCGAGTTCTATTCCTTTCTCCTTCATTTCTGCGAGCCCTATTTCCCCCGTCTACATTTCCTCGACCTCTATCTTCTTCACCATCCCCAGGTGGGGGATGTGCCTGGTTGTTGTTTTGCCGAGTCTGGTTAGGCTGGGAGTTGGGGAAAGGTTCGGTGTCACCAAATTCTTCGCCCTCTTGGAGAATCGGGTCATTTTCCTCAACAACAGTGCCGAGGTCTTCCAACATGATATTTACGAGCTCGGGTATGGTACTTGCAAGGGCACCATTACGGGTGATGTTCTCAGCAGGGGTTCGAGTGTGGGCAAGGTATTCCATGATTGGAATAAACCGTAAATTACTGATAACATCGCGGGTAGCTGGGCGCAAGGCTCTCAACTACGCTCTGGTGATTTCGTAATATCGAGTCTCCCCCCCTGGGATATCTTCCAGAGGAGGAGGGACAGGTTCATTGTTTATGACCTCCCCCTGGGGAGTTTGTGATGGAAAGTCCGTTATATGCTGGGAGGCTGCCATTCGGCCCTCCTTCTAGCGCCAAATCTGTTGACGGCGAAATTTTTCTAGCCAACAGTAGGGGAACTCCCTGGTAGAAAGTCCCAATTAGACCTTAAACCGTTTGGAGTAGAGATCCCGTCCGGGGTGTGGGTCCGGCTACCGCTTAAGACGCCTTCCCTTCCGATCTCAAAAGAACCTGATTGAATCTGCGGGCACACACTTATTCATAGGATACAAAATACATGATTGATGCATTGAACATGTCCACAACACTATGCGTAGCAAGAGAATGAATAAAACATATACACCCGAAGAGATGCAGTTAACGGCACGTCTTTGGGGTTATGCTTGCAAGGTATCTGACCACAGAAGAAATAGTTCTTAATGGCAAGATTCCTCTTTACTTCTTGAAAGATAAAACGAAATGCTAATAGACAAAGGTATTAACATCCATTTAGAAAGCGATAAAACTGAACATCATTAACACAAGCATAGATAAACATGATGCATAAATGATGTTATTGGAAATGCAGTTTCATTAATCATAGGATGTTCTGAAACTGTTCAAGAAATACACACAGTGCTGTCACAGCAAAACACATCATCGGCAAAGGGGTTTTAACAAGTATTCGTATTCATATGCCTAAGAATATGATCTTTCAATACAATGCAATGTAGCTCTTGAGTCTCCAAAAAGAAAAGCCTCTTACACTTTCCTCGTAGGGAGTTTTATAGCACAAAACTTGCCCTTTGGGCTTCGTGAATTTTCGCCTGCCTGCCCATTGAGTTGCCTCGTGACCTTGAAGAGGTTACGACCTGCGACCTGTCTGGTATGTGCGACCTGCGACCTGGGTAGACAGTGCGACCTGCGACCTGGGTAGACAGTGCGACCTGCGACCTGGGTAGACAGTGCGACCTGCGACCTGCCTCTAACTGCTACTCATGACTTGCTGCTACCGGGCTGCGGAGATGGACGCGCAATGTTGAGGTCAGGGGTGTCAATCTGCTGCTCCTTGAGAAAATCTTGCCATGTCTGGTACTCTGCCGCTATAGGGGAAACCAGAGGAACCTCTTCCTTCAACCGATGCATGCATTCCAAAGCATTTGGTACTAAGGTTTCCCTTTTCTGTGAGATCTGGTTTGAAAGCGAGGCAAGCTTGGTATAAATCTGAGCTGGAGTGGCAATAAACTGACTCAGATGTTCTTGAGATGCTGAGGGCTCGGGGGCAGTAGCGGCTTGATTGATAGGCTGCAAAAATGACTGGATGTCCTGATCCACTTGTTCCCAGGTTTTCTCTTCGTCCAATTCCCCAAGCGACGGAATGTGGTGCAAAGTGTGCATCGAGTCGATACCGCTGATCAGGTGGTTGTATGAAGACATTACTTTTTCCAGGTCCTTAGACAGTTTGTCCTTAGATTGTATTGCCATACGGAGCTGAACCTTAGCATCCTGTGTATGAATCCAATCCCTCTTGGGAAAATTTTCAGGTGCCTGAGGGTATTGTACTGTCCAGCCCATCATTCTGTCTAAGGCCTGTGAGGCTTCCCTGAGCTGCTCGTGCTTTTGCTTGGTTTCTGCTCGTGCTCTTACCAGTGGGGCGACTATTTTTTTGATGGTGAACATTTCTCCATACACCTACCTCATGGTTGCTTCTAACACTTCACACTCTTTAAAAATGGCCAGTGGGACTTCATTTACCGGTGGAGCCTGGTTTCGGAGTTGTTGAACTTCTGCTCTCAACTCTGATTTCTCCTGTTCTGCTCTTTTCTCGCGCTGCTTAGCTGCTTGCAATCTATTTTGCAGAGAGACTATTTCTCTACTCATTCTGGTTACGTTCTCTTCCGTGGCTGCGGTGAAAGCAGTGCCCGCCGATGCTATCATTACAGGATTAGTCCTGGAATCAAGGACTATGTCTTTGCCTGTTGCAACTATGGATGTGGCAGAGGGGCTTTGTGCCAGAGATCTTCTTTTCTCTTGCCGGATTTTGAAAGAGAATTGATCGAATGTGAGTCTGGTGAGATCAAATACATCCTCTTCCTGTCCCTGGGGGGATCTAACATCAGAGAGCTTGGTACTGCCCAGAGGTATTTCGAGGGGAGTCACCTCGATGTCTTCTAGCATGTCATCCTCCTTTTCTGCTCTATTCTTTTCCTCTTCTTCCTTTCGCCAGCGTTCAGTTTCTGCTGCTGCTTCTATTTCAGCCTTCCTCTTCCACTCAGCTGCAGCAGCCTGTTCGGCCTTCTTTTGGTGCTCAGCTTCTACTTTGTCTAGCTCTGCCTTGAGTGCCCGTTCTGCTACGGCCTGTGCCTCCTTTTTCTCCTTTTATTTCCTGGCCTCCTTGGCCTGCTTCTTCTTCTGTGTTGCCATCGCACTCTTCTGGCATGCTTCCTCATCCTCTTTTATCTTCTTTTCCCTTTCTTGCTGTGCTTTTGTTTCTGCTTCTTTCTGTTGGATAGATGTAGTAAGCCCTGTGCTAGTCCGAGGCTTCTTGGGTAAAGAGGAAGAGGCACCTCCCAACTGACGACTTTTGTCTTCTAGGCTTTGATCATCCAGGTCTTCTTGGCCCACGTCTATTCCCGGAGCAAATTTTCTCTCAGCGTTATACCAGTTCCTTCTTTCATCTTCTGCCGGGCGCTCAATATGCTGATAAGTCCACTTGAATTTAGCTTTCAGGCAGTGTTCAGGAACTATTCTCTCCGGGTCATATGTTCGGTGTTCTAGCACCCCAAGCTGATAGATTTTCATTGCTTCTCCCTCCGCTGCTACTTCCTTGAAGTCTTTAACTGTGCACGCGCCAATGGTGAGGGGTAGCGTGGGCCACGGCTTCTTTTTTCCTTTAGACAGGACGCTGGAGAAGCCTTGAGACATTTGGAAGCATACCTCCTGAATGAGCATTTTGTCCATAACAAAGCGAGGCATAGCATGTGGTGCCCTGTATGATCCAAAGACTCGGATAAAGGTATATCCGGCGAAAGGGAACCAATGCGCCACTTTGACTAGAGTCTCTTTGGCCCGCCAAGACATGCAGGGGGCGTCTTGGCCAAATAGTTTTCTGTATAGAGAGGGGATAAATACTTGGGAGATCTGGTCTATATCCTGTTTGTACTTGGACTCCCAAAACACCCTGATTTGCAGATGAATTGCGCGACTCTGCTCGGAATCCCAGTTGTGTGCCCATCCCTCAAAGTGTAATCTTGCGCAGACAGCATCCAGTAGGTAAGAGGCCATGTAAAATTCAGAAGGCATTCCCTCTTCTGGGGCCAATGCCGCGAACAAGTTTGTCTGCATCGAAGTCATCAATATGCCGACCCAGTTGAAACGGGTGCCATGTGTCGTCACATGCTCCATGATAGTAGCCCAACTATCGCTGAAAGTTGAGCAATCAGAGCGCCCGTAAAGTCTGCAAAGCATGGTGGCAACTAATTTATAGACCTTTATCAGGCTAGCCACCGGATATTCTTGGTCTTTCTTGACTTTAAATTTCTCGGGCTCCTCCCACCATTGTCTAATAGTATCAACTACAGGAACTGCGTGAGCAATAGCCCATTCTGGTGTGAAGTACTCTTCTAGGCGAGGCAACGAGTAATAAAGGTGGGCATCCGAGCCTACGAGCGTAGCGAAAGCCCTGCCTTCGTTGTCTCAGATCACAAAATTCTTGGGATCCGTCTTTTGTATGATCCAGTCTATAACCTCTGGGCATGGAAATATGGCTGGATGCGCCCCTACCAGATGTAGTTTGGACCTTTTGACTGCCAAGTATATTTCCCGGTCAGGGAGATCTTCTGGGAATTCCTCTTCCGGTATGGCGAACTCATGATACACTTGGTACCATCGCATGTTGTCTTCTTTTGCAAATGTACATAGTGTATCCCTGTATATTGGGGGTGGGGATACCACGTCCAGCTCGTCAACTTCTTCCACCACTTGCTTGTCCTTCTTCCGGGACAGCGGGGGTGCCATGTCACTAGAATCTGATAAAACAGGTATGCACTCTATGTCTTCTTGAAGTTCACCTGTCAAATTCATAAAGGAATCCCAAGATAAGAACGACATGATAATATAAAACCAATTACAGTTTAGTGATGAAAGTTAGCTAAGACACATGTAAAACTGGGTTACTGGTTTACTGGGTCACAGGGTCGCGGATTGCAAGAAGAGGCCTAGGTGCGACTTTGTGACCTTGCGACTAGGTCGCAGGGTCGCAAGGTCGCAAATTACGAAAAAAGAGGACAATGCGATTTTGCGACCTCGCGACCAGGTCGCTGGGTCGCTGGGTCGCAAATCTCCGAAAAATTGGGAAATGCGACCTTGCGACCTTGCGACTAGGTCGCTGGGTCGCAAATTCCAAAATCTGAAGAAAATGCGACCTTGCGACCTCGCGACTAGGTTGCTGGGTCGCAGGTCGCGTTAGGGTTTGGCGGGGGGTTTTCGGCGCGCGCGACGTGAAGGTTTCCTCCCTCTAACTGGAAAATTATAAGGCTAAAAGGGTCCATGCAGATTTGAGGAGTGGCTTTGGGAGTAGGGGACAAGGCCATGAAAGCTGAACATGAAATGTGGTGAGTTTGGGCAGATGTAATGAAGCAGTATTTAACAAAACATTCAAAACTGGAAAAGAAACATCAAAGTTCATGCAGAGGGGAATTTAAAGGTCTGGGCAAGCATGAATTTGGCAAGCAATGTCTAGAAAGGAAAAAGCAGGAGAGAAACGACAACTTACCCGGGAAAATCGCGCCAGTCGACCTGTCAGAGCCGTTTTTTCCTATTCGCCGATTGTGAAAAATGCGACTTGGCGACCTCCCTTATATAAAAGGTCGCACGTGCGGGCAATAAATGCGGGGTCGCTAGGTCGCAAGTTTCGTGATTTAGGGGATCTGCGACCTAGCGACCTTGCGACCTGGCGACCTGGGGTCGCGAGGTCGCAGTTTTCATTAAAATTTACAATTTGCGACCTTGCGACCTGGCGACCTGGGGTCGCGGGGTCGCGGGGTCGCAGGGTCGCAGTTTTCTTTAAAATTTGGGCTTCGCGACTCAGCGACCTTGCGACCTTGCGACCTGGGGTCGCGGGGTCGCAATTTTCTAAAAAACGAACTCTGCGACTTTGCGACTTAACTTTATTGATTCTCACTTGGTTTTTCTCTAGTTTCAAGGGGCTCCAAAAATTTGAAATGGTGGTATTTTTGGAGGGTGTTGTAGGGGCTACAACACTATCTCATCCATATAATCTCTCAAAATCTAGAAAATCCCATAAAATGCTAAATTTGGCCGATTTCGTAGGGATTTCCATAATAACATGTCCTATTTGACCGGCTTTGACTGCACCTGTTTAAGTTTGGTTTGACCGAACCAATAGGTGCACGTCCATTCTTAGTTCCCAAGATTTCTAGAAATGTGCTCATTTCAAGCTTAGGTGTCTTGCAAGTATGACATCAATGGAGCCATTACGGGAATTTCTAGTCTAGTCCAAAAATGCACTTAAAATTCAATTTTTGTAAAAACTTCTAAAAATTAAAACTTAATTTATATACCTGGATATGGATAAGTTGGTCAAAATAGAGTGAATATGGATGGTATATGGATAGATAGAATGGAAATAAAGTGTATTTAATTAAACAAAATTGGATAAAAAACGAGGGCCAACAATGAGCTATTGGATATGGTTGAAGAAGCTCAAACTACTGGTAGGGTATCAAGCGCCATAAATTATAATTTTATTGCCTTGGTTCCAAAGGTCAATGATACTACTACCTTCTCAGAATTCCAATCTATTTCTCTCTGTAACACTTGTTACAAAATAATTTTGAAGATTAAAGCAGAACAATTAAAGGGGACTCTCTTGAATTATATTTATCGGGAGAAATTTGTTTTTCTACACAAAATATTGATACATAGCACAAGAGGTGATACACTCTATCCATACAAAGAAACCGGAGGCTCTGGTCATGAAAATTTATTTAAATAAGGCATATGAATGTGTAGATTGGTCACTTCTCTGTCTTATTCTATCGAAGATCGGTCTATCTAGCAGTATGGTTGAATGGATCATGGGTTGTGTGACCACTGTACAATTCTCAGTGCTCGTAAACAGATAGCCATCCAAATTCTTCAAGGCACGTAGAGGTTTGCGTTAGAGGTGATCTATTTCTCCATTAATATTTATATTGGTGATGGACAGACTCAATAATAAGATAAATAATGTTCGTGCCAGGGGAATTTTCATGGGTATTAAAATGGGTGTTCACACAAACATCACACAATTCCTATTTGTGGATTAATTTCTCTCTTTTAGGATGGTTTCAAGAGAAAAATGGATGGTTATGCATCAAATTATACAAATATTTTGTTTTGCTTCATGTATGCTTATAAATGAAGAGAAATTAGTGATGAATATTCCTATGGTGCATAGGAGGAGATCAATTTCATTGCTAACCTCTTCCATTTCAGAACACATCCTCTGGAGGAAGGATTCACATATTTGGGATATTGGCTAAAGCCAAACAATTACAAGATCACAGACTGATAGTGGTTATTGGAAAAATTCCACAAAAAATTGAATAATTGGGTGCATATATGGTTAACACTAGGTGACATATATATTATGGCACAAGCGGTTCTTCAACAATTAACGGTATACTGGGCACACCTTTATATCCTTCTTTCTTATGTGGTTAATAAAATAAAATGTATTGTAGTTCATTTCATTTGGGTGGGGACAAAGAATATACATAGGTTCCATCTAATTAAATGGGAAAGGATCTTAGTTCCGAAAGAATACGGTGGATGAGGGATCATGGATATTAAATATTTCAGATGAGCACTCATCATAAAATATCTTTGGCTTGCACTTTACAGAGAAGGAATATGGAAATATATTATAGCATTCAAGCATTTATACAATAGGGCAGCAAAATACTAAATTATTTCTGGGCACATTGGACACAAATATGGTTATTGTATATGGAAAAAAATTCACAAAATCAAAGAATGGTTACTTGGGAGGATTGCATGGGAATTTGGTATGGAGAACCAGATTATTATTGGTAAATTAATCTTTGGCATGGAGGGGTCACATAATTTATCTGAAGACACCATAAAAATAATTCTCTATAGAGGTTATTTCATCTTGGAACAGGTCATTGCGGGATCTCGGGGACTATTTCCTATCCGGTGTAGGGCAGAATAAATGGGTTTATCTAGAAATTGTTCAGATGAATGGAGAAGATATATACAATCCCTTTGTAGGGAAAGACTGTGTCAGAATGAGGGAGGAGATTACATCACATGGGATGGTATGTTACACGAAAAATCAGTGTTTGTTTCCGATACATATATGTACATTGTCACATCCATGCACTCATTTACATAGTCATGTTGGTTCTATAGAATCTGGAAATTAAAGGTTCCATGTAATATTATACTATATTCTTGGTCAGTTTGGCACAACAAGACTTTTACATGGGAGAACCTAAGGAAAAAATGTATGGAGGTGCCTGGTAGATTCTCCTTCTACAAAAATGCACTGGAGACAAACATACATATGCTCTTGGATGGCCTGATTACTATGCAGGTTTGGCGCTTCATCATGATACAAAACAACATCCATTTTAGACAATTCACATCCATAGAACAATGTTTCAATTGGTGGCTAGCGCGTGGTGGTCGTCTACAAGTTATACCTCTATTCATTTTCTAGGAAGTATGGAAAGCTCATAATGGTTTTATATTTGAAATTTATGAAATCGACACTTACATGGTTTTATATAAAATTGGAACTTGGATGGACTCCACAGGAATAATTTCACAGAGATTTAGGGATCTTTCGATCCAAAATTATCCACCTCAAATTATGTTTCTTGAAAATTTCTTTGATGGGATGTATTAATGGGGAAAATGTGGATGTGGGGTATGGCTCATATTGGATTACAGGACACACTACAAAATCTCATGGAATGCAGGTATATGTACTAACATGAGGGCATAAGTAGTGACATTATTAGGACTACTATGGTTTATTAGAAGACTAGAAATTTATAACATTAATATAAATGGGGACTCAAGAATTCTCATTGATGGGATTACTGCAAATACTTCCTTTTTGCCACTGAACCTAAATGGATGCATTGCTCACATTCATGGACTCAGATAGACTTTCCATCACATCACTTTTCAGCATATACACAGGGAGGCCAACATTGTGGCAAAAATTCTATCAAAAAAGGGCTTATCTGATGGCAGTGGGTTCATGTTATATTCATATGTGGAACATGTTCTATTCATATGTGGAAGATAATCATATTAGAGAGGAGGGATCCATAACTTTGCCCTACACTCTTACAAATTATAATTTTACTATCACTATGTTTCGATATATTTTAGCTATGATTATATAGGACATGTACTTATATTAATATTAAAAACATAAATATCCAGATAATATATTAAACAATTCAAGGATTTGAGAAAAAAATAATGTGAAAATTTTAAACATCCATATAATATATTTATCATAAACGAAGAGAACATATTTAACATATATTTAACATAAATTTTAAACATTCAAATAATATATTTAACATGATATATTTCTTGGGGATACTTTAATAGAGAACATTAATCATTGTAAAAAGAAAGGAAATGATTTTTTTAATTTATTATTATTATTATTATTATTTAATTTAATTTAATTAATTAATTAAGTAATTAATTATTGTATTTTTACTTCTTTTTTTTTCAGATGAAAAAAACATTGGTTTATATAATGTATCAGTACATGTTTATGCAATATTACAATCTTCTATAATACTTTATCTATCAAAACTCTATTAACTATATATTATTAATATAGTCATTCATGTTCCAGCTATGTCTCATATGTCTCACCTTCCAATCTATTTGTTGAAGTTTCATATGGCCGTCTCAAGGGCTCGATGACTACATATTATTGGAAGACTGATCAAATTCTTCAAATAATATCCATCAAGATCGTTTAGCACAGTTGCATTCACATTGATATGAAAAATCTTAACTTATTCAATTCTTGCGAGAATAAAAATATTACTTTCGATGCCATTGAGAGGAGAACGCTCTAAGCGCTTGTAGGTAGAGGACAGAGAACTATAAATATTACATCATACCCATGGAAATGTCCTCGATGGTATCAAAAGTCTTCTTCATGCTACAATTTGATTGTTGATTCAGTGATTCGAACTTTAACATTCGTTTCAGTCCCCGCTGCTGCACCAGACAAAACCTAATTCTTCCCATGGTTCAACTATTGCCTGTAGATAAAACTAGTGTTGAGAAAATTGAGAGCATGAAAAACTATAGAATCCATGAAGCTAAAGGCTTCGAAAACAATTAGTTTTCACTTGGGCGATAATGTCGAGTGACATACCAAAAAGGTACTCCACACATGTAACACCAAGTTCAAGTTCCCAGTCATGCATGGTGATCTATTATGGAGAAACTCAATAAAGATACAAATAAGTTGTGAACTCATCCTCTATCCTTCCAGCAACAACTCGCTACCCAAATAAGCCCCTTCTACTTCATAACGGTTGAATATAGTAGAGGAACTCCTCCAAAAACACATCAACACCAAACTCCAACTAGAGAAAAAGAGTTATGATGGTCACCTGAGTAAAATCCATGGCTGCGAAATTTGATTTGAATAATAGGCTAGCAAGTTACGACTCCTTGCGTAGCTCATCTCTATTATCATAGGATCATTAATACTATCACATGAACACTGCACAATATTGAGTTGTTGGCTGAAGTTTGCCAAAAATTATTGGAGGCTTGTAGAGTCCAAATGAAGTTTTGGTGTTCTTTCATTTATTCACAGACACAAAATAATTTTCATGATTCGGTGTTATTGAACACAAGAGAAACCACACCACCAGAGATCGCATCAGAAATCACTCAAACAAAAAAAATAAACTACATAGTTTCACACACTATACACTATTTACAGAGACTTAGCTATCATAATTATCACATTTTCCTGGCGATCCCATGAGGTAGTCAAGCTAGAAAAATATCTAATACCAAGAAATAAATTGAGAGGGCAGACATGTTTACACAGATTACACACAAAAAACAATTCTCTATTGCACACATACATTCATTTACAGTGCAATTATATAGTTAAACTTAGAACCAACTATTTATAACCTTAGAAATAGGAGTTAAGAAAATATCTCAACTACCTCCTACAAATATCAAACCAATTCTATACTCAGCATGGAAGCCATGGAAGAATTATTTCCAAGTTGATCTTCATTAATCAACATTATTTTTAGATGTCGATTGTCATGTATAAAAGGTGGAAAATGACATAAATCGGTGTATATCAACCACATTAGTAAATGTGGTTGTGCTAGTTGACGATCAACATGTGTCGAGTCGATTCATTGACCATGGTTGAAGAAAATTGATGAGTTTGATCATAATGTAAATGTTAAAATGTTATGTTAATATTAATCTTTCCATGGGAAAAAAATCATAAATTTATTTCATTTTGAAAATGATACAAAATTTATACACACCCTTATATGTATTCTCCTCGATTATCTTTTAATAATTCATGGGGAATGATAATATTATATTTTTCCCATATTTCCTTACATTTATCTCTATATGTGTTTCAAAATGATGGAGAAAAGTGCTCTCCACCCTATCTTTATTAATGTTAATGTTAAATTTATTAATATTAATATTAGTGTTGTTATAGGCCATTTTGTCACACCCAGTCAATAGGCCTCCTAATGGGATCAATCAACATCATATTACCCCTTGTCAACATCATTGCACAAATCCATAAGTATGCCTCCTTCACTTCCCATAATTTAAGCTTGAAACTGCAGCATTTGAGCGAGTTTTAAGACCAACGCTCTCTGGCCTCCTTCTAGATAATGTTCACCTATAGGTTGCTCCACTGTGGCATGCATTTATCACCTACAGGTTGCTCCCCTTTGCACTTACATTGGTTCTATAAATTCGGGAAAAATAAGAAATTTCGGAAGCCTCTTCTTCTAGAAGCTTCCAGAATTTGTTACAACCATTTACCTTAGATAAAACATTCAGATCTTATCCCATCCTTCTTGGGAGTGTCCATCCCTTATCCTTTGGATCCCATCCTCCCATCAAAGGTTGATCTAAAACCTTAGATTGGTAATTGGATAAGAACTCCCAACGTACCCCACTCTATATATTTACAACCTTCCATATGCAAGGGGTTGGATTTTGGAGAGTGATTATACCCTTATGTTGTTGTGGTGAAGAGGTGTTATTCCATTCATTTAGGGTGATTGGAGGTGCGCATTGTGACAAGGAAAGGAAAAGAAATCTTGGAGGAGCTCTTCTACAATATCAACACCTATTTGTGGTTGTAATATCCTTCAATTTATATTAATGCAAATAATTATTTGTTTTCATATATGTGATGTTGTTATTTCATATATTTTCAATACCATGTTGACCTAATGAATAAAGTACTTAGATGATATTGCATAGATCTTGTAGTTTCTTGGCTTGTGTTATTTGACTGTTCAATTTCTAATTTTCGCAATCGGAGCTAGAATTGGAGCATTCAAGATGAAGAAGGAGTGAAGCATGTGAAAGATTCTAGGTAGGCTTCATTTAGTCATCTATTTACTTTAAGGAAAGCATTGGTTTCCTTGTCTCTTTGTTGTTCTAGGTTGGCCATCTAACCTGGGGAGATACCTTTTTCTATAATCGTAAATCCTTCATAACAAATTGGTGACTCTACTGGGGAACGTTGTATTCCCTCGGTGATTTTCCTTGTCCATTTTTTTTAATTACCTCTTTGACAAACCTTTGTTGTTTTGATTAGTCAAGGACAAACTTAGGAAGTGATTTCATTGAGTCTCTTTTGCAATTTTTGTGTTGGATTCTTCCATCCCTCGACCAACTCTCCCCCAGTGCCTGTAACAGTGCATTACATCTCACTCAGGCCCACTTTATACTAGCATTGCAAAGCACTGGTGCCTCTTATGCACCAGTGTTGGCCCCTGTTTTTGCATAAAAAATTCCTTTGTTTCTAAGTTTCCCTTTGATCAACCTACTTCTAGCTAACCTTCCCTGAGTCTTGATTGTTTTGTGGTCTCTCTAAAGCCTCCATTTGGTTTTCATTTTTGTTTGGTTCCCTTTGGTAATAATCAGTTTTGATTTTTCTTTGTTCTTATCATTAGGCCGCTTACAAACTGATTTATTTTGGTCATTGATAGCTTGGATGAATTTTTGTTCTAGTCCTCATTCTAAAAAGTGCATTTGAATCAGTGATTAAACATTTGCAACTTAGTTTTCCTCATTTCAAAAATTAGGTGTGTTGAAAACAAAAAAAATTGCATTTGCATCCAGGGTCTTTTGTGTGAAATTCGAATTCCCTAGTGTTAAATTTCATATTTTTTTCTTTCATTTGTTAATCGCCTTTGAGTGTTATCTCTTTTAATTTTCGATAATTTCACCCAACTTTAGTTTGAGTCCTTTGTTCATGAAATCTCAGATTACATTTTATTTCATTGAAATTATCTTGTGTTTGTTTTAAAGAATTATATTGCATAGAACACATTTGCATAGATGCTATGTTTATCATTTTCAAAGGAGGAAAATAAATCATGCATAGATTTCATTTGCATAGTTTTCAGGGGAGTCGTGCATAAATTACGTTGCATGGTTTTCCATCTTTTAATACTTTGAATTGAATTGGGATAGTGAAATTCAAAGATCTAGTTGGGAAGCTCTTGTTTGCTGCATATTTTATTGTTGCGTCATTGTTTTCACCTCTTCCCTACACTAGATAAATTTCATCGAAAATGAAGAGAGTTATTTTTGTCATGTTAGTTGCATCATAGGCGTGTTTAGGTGACATCGAATTTTGAGCCTTGAAACTGAAATCTAATTCAATATCAACTCTAAAATTCACTTCAATTAACCTAAGGATGATTTGAAACTTAACGACACACATAGAGGTCTAGGATAGAGACATGTTTCAATGTCTTTAAATGTAGGAGCTGTCATTTTTTCTAGCTTTACATTTTGGGGATGATATCTTGTTCCACATACGTAATTTTATTAGATCATTCTCCACGTACCTTCGGGTATATTGGATGGTGCGTTGATCCGAATGGAAAGTGGCAACTATCCATGGTGTTCATCCACCCATGGTATTTATCCACCCATGGAATTTACCCATGGTATTGTAAGTTGCATCCACCGATGATATTCATCCACCCATGGTATTTATCCATTCATGGAATTTACCCATGGTATTTTAAGTGACATCCACCCATGGTAATTACCCATGGTATTGTAAGTGGCATCCACTCATGGTATTCATCCTCCCATGGAATTCTCCCATGGTATTGTAAGTGACATCCACCCATGCACTAGAGAATTTGGCGGAAATTCCGACGGCCAATTCGTCGCTATTCCGACACATAGTCGTCGCAAGAGCGACAGTTCAGGGGCGAACAAACTGTGGTTTGTCATGCCGTCGCCGTTCCGACGCAAGTAAAAAGTGTCACACTATCGACACTTCTTTCGTCATTCCGAACAAGCGTCACTCTTCCGACGTCTCACAAACCGTCGTGCCTCCGACGTTTGTAAACTGTCGCACTTCCGGTGAAATGTGGTTCGACGTTTGGAACGTCGCTCTTCCGACACTTATAAACCGTCGCAATTCCGACCCAGCGTGGTCCGACGTTTTGGACGTCGCTCTTCCGACGCTTATAAACCGTCGCAGTTCCGACTAAACGTGGTCCGACGTTTTGGCGTCGCTCTTCCGACGCTTGTAAACTGTCGCAATTCCGACTAAACGTGGTCCGACGTTTTGGACGTCACTCTTCCGACGTCTGGAAGATGTCGTAATTTCGACGATATGTGGTCCGACGTTTGGAACGTCGCGCTTCCGACGTTTTCATACTGTCTCTCTTCCGACGTTTCTGGGTTGTCGCAGTTCCGACGTCTACAAGGCGTCGGTAGACCGACGGAGGGTTCAATTTTAAAAAAAAAATTAAAATTTTAAAAGACGAGAAACGCTGTTTTGAAGATATTATATGAAGTAAAACAGTCCATGAAAGTGAAATAGCAGTATGTAGAATAGTAAAGCAACAGATAGAGTACCGGCGTCCATTGTTCCAAATACAAATTAAAGTACCCAAAACCCTACAACAGTGAAGTAAAACAGTCCATGAAAGTAGAAGATATTATATGAAGTAAAACAGTCCATGAAAGTGAAATAGCAGTATGTAGAATAGTAAAGCAACAGATAGAGTACCGACGTCCATTGTTCCAAATACAAATTAAAGTACCCAAGACCCTACAACAGTGAAGTAAAACAATCCATGAAAGTGAAGATATTATATGAAGTAAAACAGTCCATGAAAGTGAAGATATTATATGAAATAAAACAGTCCATGAAAGTGAAGATATTATATGAACTAAAACAGTCCATGAAAGTGAAGATATTATATGAAGTAAAACAGTCCATGAAAGTGAAGATATTATATGAAGTAAAACAGTCCATGAAAGTGAAGATATTATATGAAGTAAACAGTCCATGAAAGTGAAATAGCAGTATGTAGAATAGTAAAGCAACAGATAGAGTACCGACGTCCATTGTTCCAAATACAAATTAAAGTACCCAAAACCCTACAACAGTGAAGTAAAACAGTCCATGAAAGTGAAATAGCAGTATGTAGAATAGTAAAGCAACAGATAGAGTACAGACGTCCATTGTTCCAAATACAAATTAAAGTACCCAAAATCCTTGAACAGAGAAAAACGATAATCATGTGAGGAGTGTGATATGTCCAAAATATAAAAAGACCATCAGACCATATCAATAAACCAGCAACATAGACCCGCATCGCTATTTTTGAAGGCAGAATGATAAACATTAATCATTTTTTTTTCAGAAGAGAAAAAATGCTATTTTGAATATATTATATGAAGTAAAACAGTCCATGAAGTCATTACATTTTTCACATCTGAAGATTGGAACCCAAATATCCATCTAGAAAAGTGGAAGTCCCACCCCAGACAATGATAGAAAAATACCCCATGTCACATACAGGGACATGATATAAAACCCGGTAACGGTCCACATGGAGATTATCGACAAATCTGAGAAAGCATCCAAATATGCCCGAGGCATCTATAAGAAAGTGAAATAGCAGTATGTAGAATAGTAAAGCAACAGATAGAGTACCGACGTCCATTGTTCCAAATACAAATTAAAGTACCCAAAATCCTTGAACAGAGAAAAATTCTAATCATGTGAGGAGTGTGATATTTCCAAAATATAAAAAGACCATCAGACCATATCAATAAACCAGCAACATAGACCGGCATCGCTAGTTTTGAAGGCAGAGTGATAAACATTAATCATTTTTTTTTCACAAGAGAAAAAACGTTGTTTTGAATATATTATATGATGTAAAATAGTCCATGAAGTCATTACATTTTCACATCTGAAGATTGGAACCCAAATATCCATCGAGAAAAGTGGAAGTCCCACCCCAGACAATGATAGAAAAATACCCCATGTCACATACAGGGACATGATATAAAATCCAGTAACGGTCCACATGGAGATTATCGACAATCTGAGAAAGCATTCAAATATGCCCGAGGCATCTATAAGAAAGTGAAATAGTAGTATGTAGAACGGTAAAGCAACAGATAGAGTACCGACGTCCATTGTTCCAAATACAAATTAAAGTACCCAAAATCCTTGAACAGATCAAGAAAAACGCTAATCATGTGAGAATTCAAAGTAAAGTTAATCTATTAACATTGTGAATAAAATTACACCGAAGTCAAAAACATTTCCTGGCCATACTCATGGCAAATTTGTCATCAAAAAATCAAAAAATTAAGAAGACTGCCCTCATACGGGGAAACCAGTCTTGAACGTTTAATTTACGGAATTCAAAAATATTACTTAAAGGTCCAGCACAGTAAAATAAACTAAAAGCAGCCCAATTAACTGGGCCTGCTAAGCAAGAAAAACAAATTAACCAAACTAATCCTCCGTTGGTTCCTCCACGATTCGGCACCATCCTTCGGAAGGTCCAGGATCGCTAGGTGCTACCTCCACATGCATGCCACGGCTCCCCTCCTGAAGGCCCGAATGCTGGCCGGCTTTTTCCGAGCTCAGACCCGCTGGACGGGTGCATTCTTCCTCCGTTTGGGCCTCCTCGCGGAAGACCACAGTGACTAAAGCCGTGATTCGCGGGCGGTTGAGAGAGAAATTAAAGGAAAATTGCGCAGTGCGCGTCGTGGGAGAAGGTGAACTAGCGGTGGGGAAGCCAGGAGCAGGGGAATCCATACGGTGGCCAGATGCTACAAGTCGACCCCGCCCACTCCTAGTATTTGGATATCGACCTAAGTAATAATCACTGGACTGGCCGGAAGTCATCTCTGTTGAGGTGCTGGAGGGAGCGCGCCAGGATTGACCTCTAGTGCTCCCCCTGCGGCAACGCATCCTATGACGCACGTGAGGCATGGGTGCAATCTCAGGCGCAGTGGGCACAAGAGACGAAGAAGCAGAATTCCAATTAACAGAGGAAGACAGACAGAGACAGAACCGAGAGAAATGGAAATATGCAACAAAGTCTAGGCAGAAGTTCCGCTGGCCACTTCTCCTTATCGTCACAGTTACCAGACAGTGTAATCCAGCAACCGGCTTGTCTGAAAAACCATGGCTAAACGCCATTTTGTATGTCGACCCGTCTGCAATGCAATCAAAGGACGGCCGTCATAATGAATCTCTGATCATTAATAATGAGAGCCGAAGGCCGGATCAAATTGGAGCGTGCGGAATCGCTCAGAGGAGTGGAGGTCCGATCTTGAGCAGTGTTAAAAATTAATTAATGTAGATTTGATGTGAAAACTTAATTGAACAGCGTTAAATGTTAATGCGAATGATATGAAATCTCCATATCCATGTCCCATCATCGTATGCCATGTGATCCCAACGGCCGGGAGTAGGGAAAGTTTTATTGAGAGGGACCTGTTGGCAGAAATTGATTGGAGCGGATCTTTGTTGGGCGCTCACGTAGTGAAAATCCGGACCCGTAAAATATTAGGGCGAATTTGATAAGAAATTCGCGTCACAAATCAGCCGACGTCAGCAGGCTATTTTGGAACGCGAATTTGGTTTGAATTATGGTTTATCGCCGTTTGAAGTCCGGCGGGCTCGACTTTTGAACAATTTTCTTATAAAATTTGTGTTGGTTTTCTTTGATAATACACATATTAAAATTGTTGTGCTTTCGGAACCTGACCCGAGGATTGGACATGAGTTAACAAACAAAAGGATAGCGGAACCAGACATGCACCCGTGGTCAAGCCCTCTACCAAAACCACGAGCGGAATCACAAAAGCGGGTTGCCCATATCGCACTGCTTTTGCGAAGTAGGCGGTATTTCCTATTCGCGAGCGATTCCATAGGGAATGCGACACGTGGCGAAGTGACCCCCGGAAAACCACCGTTTAACCCGCGCCATCGCACGTTAAAGCCCGACGTTGGAAGCCGAGTGAAATTGCCAAGAGTCGTTGATTTGGAGAAGGGCCATCGGATGGTGGTCGCACGTTGAACTTGCCCGGAGGTTAACTAAGGTGTGCGGAGGATAGCTAGGTACGATACGAGTGTTTGATTGGTTATTGATATATATAGGTGGGGCCGGAGTATAATGAAATAAATTGTTTAATTAAACGATTGGCGGATAATTAGCATAAGTCTGGAGCGTGATTGTTGTAAGGCCGGGTGGTGAAATATAGAGCCGAAAGTTCATTACAAGTTATTTATTTAAAAAGAAACGTGGAGTATAAATACAAAGTGTTGAAAGTTAAACATTGGTTATAAGGATTGGAGATAATATAAAGTCGGGAATATAAATTAAAGTCCAACCATTGTGGATAGTATTTATTTATCAAATTCTACTAATTTGATAAATAAACCCGAAGAAAGAAGAAGTCAATTAAGACTTAGGCTGGAGGAAAAGAATGGGGTACACCAAAGGAAAATGTTGACAGAGCGATTGTAGACACACCAGCTCTCCTTGGGGGTCCAATTTCAGTTTTGTTGCGTCACACGATGATCTCTCTTCTCTGGCATTTACTTGTATCGAAGATCACTATTCTAGGAATAAGGAGTTATTTTCTCCAAAAATAACCCTAGCCAAACATTGACAATGCATCAAGGATATCTTCAGCCACAGAAGCACTTTTTCCCACTCTAAATCACACCCCAGCATGTTTATGCTGCAGAAGGAACATCAACAATACTTCACACAAGTTCTTTGTTATCTGATTCAATGACACACAGGCGACATTATTAAATAAACTGCAATAATATTTAATGTTCTTATGAATACACCAAACATCACATTTGAAAATGAGTAAATTTAAGCTGCATGCATGAGCATATTATCAAGCAAACATGTTTTTGAAACATCACCTCTTACAAAACTCTAATAAACATCCTGCAAGAAGACTAATGATAATGATGTATCATTACTTCATTACACTCACGAATATCCCCTTTTTTGTTAAATAAATGCAGATTTAATAAGACTAATGCTAACAAATGTATTCCATAAGGCCAATACTGTATGAAAAATGAAAAGGAGTTTGCAACCAAAAATACCTTAGGCAACTAATTCAATTAGATACACCAAACCATCAACAAAAAGGAAAACCAGCCTACTCAAAAGGCAAGCGTTTACCTCCTTTGACAAAATTTTGAGTTCTGAAATAAGGGCCTTTATTGTCTTGTCAATGCCCCTAGTAATTTGAATGGGGTTTGCACCTGCTGCAACAACCTAAACAAAAAGGTTTCATTTCAAATTATTTTCCACAAATTTAAGATACAACCATTGTCAGTTTTGTATTTCCTAACAAGCTCATAAATTTTGACAAAAGAACTAAAAATTTTTAATACCTGATAGCAATTTTTTCACTCAAAAACTATCTTAGACTCAATAAGCCCAACCCAAAACTAAAAAACCAAACACCATAAGACCCTACAAAATGAATAGATGATCTTAATCCAGTACTATCGACAAAAATTTACCTTTACACCCTCACTTATTAAACCCTGTGCTGTTGAATTTTAACTTCAACTGCTGCAGCAGAAGGACGGATGCAGCAGCAACATTTTTTTTTGGAGGTTGCTTGCACGCCATCCAGAAATTTAATTCAGCATTTAAAATTCCTGTAAGTTTTTTTTGTAGACGGCCGCAGCCATATTTCTGTACAGGATTGTATTTAAACACAACAACCAGCATTAACGCAATTCACCAACCAGAAATTAAACAAACAGAAATTTACCCGACAGCTTTGTAAATTCAAAAGGAGGACACGTGGAGCATTAATATTGGATCGCATGAAATTGAAGGGAATCTGAAAACCTGAAAACCGGACCCGAATTTTTTATAGGGCACATTGGATTGAGAATTCGAGTTAAAATTAGGCAGACGTCAGCATCCCATTTTGGAACGCGAATTTGGTTTGAAATTCAATCTATTCAGACTTTTGAAGTCCGATGGAAAGGGTTCTTTAATGTTTTGATAATTTAATTTTATGTATGCTTTAATATATACATATGTTTTAAACATATGTTATATATATATCATATGAGAAATGAAAGGTGGGCCATAGAATTTAGTTTTAATTTTATTTTTTTTAAAAGAGGGTTTATTATAATATGTTTTATATGTTCCGGCATATAAAAATAAAAAGGTCGAAAAAGCTTGGTAGTTTTTTTTATAGACAGTACGTAAATTTTTTATTACATAGCAGTGTGTAAAAAGTGAAAAATCGAGTGTAACTTTTTAAGTGTGTATGCACAGCAGTGCGAAAGGGAAAAACACAGCAGAGTGTCTTAGAGACAGAGTATGTTTGTTTTGAACATACAGTGAGTTGGTTTTATGCACTGCGTTTTGTAGCAGTCATAATTTTGTAATCCCTCTCAATGAGGAAGTAGTGTAATAGTTTTTTTTTGAGTTATTGAAGGGAATAGAAGTTTGTTTTCAAAGTATTGAAACTCTGTCTCCTGTCAAAGAAATTTTTATTTTCTGTGTGTTAGAGGAAGGGAGATTTATGGGTGGTTCTAATCAATCAACCATTCAGAACATGCTCATAAATCCAAACCCTAAGTATTATGTGACAATATTCAAGCAGGCACTGAATCAGATTTCTGAAGCTATGTTAGAGAAACCCTAAACTCTCACCGAAAATAGGTGAAATGTGACACCACTCAGGGATTGACATGTGCCAATTGGTACAAGTGGTAGACAATTGGCATGCTCAAACAACGAGGTGATGCAGGAATGACATGAGGGAGAAAATATCAGAAAAGCCCCAAATCTGGAGAACTAAAGTTCATCACCAACCTGAGATTGACAACTTTACATGATGTAACCTATGAAATCGTAAATGGAGAAATCATAGTAACAATAAAGTAACCTATGTAACAATAAAGTCGGATTCATCCTGGGAGTGGTAATGGGAGAAATCATAGTGAACAACATGAAACATGCATAGTTGCTTACAATCAAATAGATGAAAAAACACATACAAAAAACCTAGATAATAATCATGAACAAGCTTAATATTGAATTATGAACTGTAAAGGAACTTACAAAATGTAACATTACGAACCTGGTCAAGCGCACAAGCAAAAATATCCTGGACATGACCCTGGTTGACAAGTTGTATTGCTCATGATGCAAGAGGATTTGTACCTGCACTGCCAAGTCAAACAAAATCCATCATTATCTATACAATAAATACAAGTAATTGATGTAGTATTTTTTACTCTAAGATGCATTCTTATGATAATGTTAGAACATATGTTGAAAATGTCAAAACATACCTGAATAAGCTTCTCTTCATTTCAAGAACAATTTATTGGAGTCGCATGAACTTGGAACAAGCCTCCCACGATCTGAAAGAGTAGCAACTAAGTCAACAGTGACTTTTTTGTTGCTACGTTGGATCAAGGGAGGTTTTCTCCAAGATTAAATCGCTCCAATAAATTATTCTCTACTAAACAGGGCCAACCACGTGAAGGTGGAAGCTCTTATGGCCCCTCCCCCCCCCCTCACATCACTCTCAATTCCCCAATACCCAATCTATATTTCATTTTTACTTTCATGAGCATAAAAAAAAATATTCAATAACTAATAAAAAAACAATTCAACAAAAAGTACGCAAGGAAACATTGAAATTAATGCTTGACATAAAAATAGTATGATAAATGAGTTTTTTATATAACGCAAAAAACGTTCCAAGTATGGTAACGTTTGTCTTATAATAATACAATATTTTACATTATCAAATTTTCTTTTCTTCTTCCTATTTCTAAAGCTCCTAATTACATCATCAATATCATCGTGCTCTGCTCCTGTTTCGTGCCTTTCGACCCGCACTGCTGACCTAGTTGTGTATTCACGATGTCTGGGCTCATCCAGTGACAGGGCATCGCCTACAAAAACAGATAATATTAAATTTTAATTGTCAGTTTTTAAATATCATTGAACTAGTTCGCACATTAAAAAATTTCATGAATACTTACCTGGTGCACCGGGGCTTGTCGCCATTGATTTAGTTGTGATTGTCATAATAACCGGTCTCATTTGAGGACGGGCATCTTCCAAAATAGATAATATATTAAATTTTAATTATCAGTTTTTAAATATCATTGAACTATTTCTTGTAATATTAATAAAAAAATGCAATGAGACATTTACTGTGCACCAGCTTGTCGCCATGGATCACAGGTCACTTCTTCGTGGGGAAGATCCTCAAGGGAAAGATTTTCCACATTTAAACAAAAAACGCAGACAAATCATCAAGGTAATTAAAAAAACATATGGAAATTAATTACTGGCCGCGCCCCTCACTTTAGCGCAGCAAGATTACTGCCTGGTCCCCACTACAATGATCAAGTTGCACGTGAGGATCATCTACATCTGGCTCTAAAACTGGGTTATTTGCCTCGTCGGTAGTGCTGCTCCCCTGATTTAAACAAAGTTGTTAGAAATTAAATTTATGGACGAAAATAAACATATTGAAAGGCTAATGTTTTACCTTATCAGCCATTCTGGATCTTGGGACCTGCCCCAAGCTTCTGCGACGTTCAACTACAGCTTGATAGCCGAAATGGAAAGCGATATTTTTATCTTCCTCTGTAGTTTCTGTTCCGAAGTCATCACCCTACATTACATATGATTGTGTATTTTTAATCATATTTGATAGGATTACAAAAACGTTTGAAGGCGATACAATTAATTATAAGATGTTTAGCTACTTAATTACAATTCTTGCAGCTAATTTCAAGTAGCCGCCCTGGCCTAGCTTGTGATGGCCCTTTTTTTCAATCCTAGCTTTGGTTGCCTTTGAGGTGTCAGGAAACCTAGCATCAAAATATTGAATTCAGATATGACGTAGCACACTTTTATTTTAGACATAAAGAAAATTAAAGCTATTGAATTAAAGTTGTAATTTACCTTGCGGGTCCAGTTGGCATTTTTCCTTCTTTCATTGCCCTTTTCTCTTTTCCGTCATGGATGAGTGCTCTCCACTCACTCTCTGAAACTGCGAGAGGATGCTCATATCTAGGGTTAAATTGCAATTGCGTCCTATAGGTGTCCCTGGTATATTTCAAATATTTGCTGGCTACCCGAGCCACCGTTGTTCTGTCAAATGTGCCGACCCCAAAAAGGGCTTCTAGATAATCTAGAAGTTATTTTTTCAGGTTGGAATTTTGGGAATTCCACCCTGTACGTATGGTTGGGCCAAAAATTACCAACGCATGGCTCTCTAGAATCCTGTAGAACTCATTGTTTCCTACACAGAATAAAACCAAAAAAAGAAGAAGATATTATCATTAATTTAAAAATAAAAATCATGATAAATATGTTTTAGATAAAGTACATGAAATAGTTAAAATATTAAAATTTAACTGGGAGTTGTACATGCTTTATAGGGACACCCTCATCGTTCACCAACAACGTGCCATTAATGGTCCCTATGGAGCTGACACGTGTAGCTCCAGGAAATGCAATAATGTAGTTGGCCATATCAGCCTCATCATTGCCAACACGTTCAGCAGTTGGCTGGGTGTCAGCTTGGGCAGGGTGTGTTTCTTGGCTAGCACCTAAAGGAGTAGAAGGTGTACGAGAGGGTCGTTGGGCAATCTCTTGCCCTTGTGTCCCACTACCACCAACACCGGGTTCAGCAAATGCCAGAAAACGCTACATACAAAAGAACTTTTTGTTAGTTTAGTCAATGTAAAAATTAAAAATCAAACTATCACAATTCATCCCATGCAGAACAAAAAAAATATCCTTTTGACTTTTTATTATTACCTGATATCTTTCTAGCTGGCTCATAAGTTGTTTTATCTTCTCTTCTGTTTCAGGTGTTTGAGGCGCATCTATCAAAGTATTAAATTCCGACCTTGCATTTCGTGCCTTTTTTCGCAACAAGAACACTGGAGATAGGGATGAAGAAAGCTCTTCCTCAAAGAGGGAATCATCAGGCGTACCATGGCTAGGTGTCTGCATATTTGAACAAAATTAATATTATTTCAATTATGTAAATAACTAAAATACCTGAAGATAGAGCAATGCCGGCACTTTACATGTTCTTCCGCTGGCCTCTTTCCGCGATCATCCCGTCTCGGGGTTGTTCCTGTACTGCCCTGATCAGTCTGCCACATTGCAATAAAATTATAAATGTAAAAAATTGAAAACAATATCTAACTTGAAAACACAAAATGAAAACTGAAATAATTTATAATAAGACACCGGAAGACAGAGTTAGAGTTTCAAATATGCCTTGCATTGAATTCAGTCCTGGAAACATGTCATTGCACATTAAGGCACCCAAACATTCAATCCACGAATGATATATTTAAGTAGGATTCTCCTATCTCGGGAAAACACCATACCTATAATGCATTCACTTGCATGTATAAAGGGAAAGGAAAACATGTTTTCATACAACGGTGACAAAGGCATCTTGGGGAAAGGTATCTTCACTTTTTATTTATGTTGTTCACCCACACCACTCTCGTGTTTTCACTAATCCTGTTTTGTCATTTTTTGATTCAAATTAAGTTAAGGCCTTAAGTATTTTTTGACCTTTCGGTGTAGTTTTCATAAGTGGCATGTATGGATTTTCCATTAATTCTGCACTTTTTCTCTTCATGCGCATGTTTCCTTGGAAATCAAATGCATGATTTAGTCCCATACATTTAACAAGTTGTTGGATCAACTCCATAGGAAATATCATGTTTCCTATTCAATCAAAATTTATCTCAGTTAGGGTAGGTAGGAAGGTTTTCCTTTGTATTAATAGGGCACTTCTAGCTTGCATTTTTATTATATCTTTCAAATTTAGTGTCGTTTCAATTAGGGCATGATTTTTTGCAACTTTCAAGGAGAGAATGAACAAAGACAAATTTTTGTGATGGATGACTGTATATGACTCCATGGCCAGAGGAAAAGGCACTAATCTACTTCTTCAAATATCTATAGTTCTCATTCACCTCATACGAAGATGGTCCCCGATTTTGAGCCAAATGTTGCAGCAAAAATTTCCCCCCCTCCATAATTTGATATTCAATGGAAATTTCTTAAATTGATGATGGGGCATGATTATGGAACATTGGCACATACATATGTAATGGAATTCCAAGATCATGATATATGTTTGCATATGTTTATGGCAATGTTCCACCAAGTCCCCCGGAGGTGGGAGCGAGGGGGCGAGGGAGCGCGGGAGCGGCCTATGCAAAAGCTCCCTACCAATTTTCAGGAAACGTGGGGGGACGTCGGGGTCATAAAAATTATAAAATTTAATATTTAAAATGTAACTATATTTTTGCAAGGAATGTATATATAGTCATCATACACTTGCATCATGAAAGATAAATCATAAATGATAAAATTACAAATCGATGAATGATGAATCATATAATTGAAACAAATTTAAAAGTTAAAAGTTAAAACATACATCATATAATCATGCATGTAAGTTTGTAAGTTTGTAACTATATAATCATTAATGTAACTACTAACAATGTACAATGAAAATAAAGTTTAAGATATCATATGACATATTATATCAAGATTCAAAATAGAGTTTAAACCGAAGTTTACAACTCAAGTCTGAAACATAAAACTTAAACGCAAATAAGTTATGTCTGAAACATAAAACATAAAACATAACATATGAATATCAAATGATATCATCATACTGATAAATGAGCATAAATGCTCAAGTTAATGCCCCACTAGTCTCTGCATCCAACTTCGGCACGAATATATCAAGATCAACCATGTCACCATCTGAATCAGAATCACTTGGATTCTCAAATATGCTAAGTGGCACATCAAATTTTAACACGAAACCATAAACTAAAAGGGGCGGTGAGGGGACGTGAGGGGGCGTGAGGGAAACATCCCCTAGAAGTCCCCAAGACCCCGGAGCGCGAGGGGGCGAGGAATCTAGACCCCTAGGTGGGGGGCGAGACCCCGTGTAACATTGGTTTATGGAGGTGGTGGAGCAAAAAAGAGCTCAAATAGAGCTGAAATTTTTCACATAAAAAGGACTGTGGGCTTGACTAATGGTTCCATTTAAAAAATGATATCTAGACAGAGGATAAGTGTAGCATGCAAACATGCATTGAAAATCCATCTGAGTTTGCATTGTATTACTTATGATGGATTCAAATTTGGGTTTCAAAATGCCAGGTTATGGCATGATTTTGTTGAGAAACCCTTAGTTGGATTCTCATGTTGGTTTAATTTATATTTTAAGTTTGTTTTTCAATCTTTGGGTGATAGTAACTCATGAACTAGGTTACCAATGTGTAACAATCATATTTCAAGAATAAAGTTGTGATTTTTTTATATTATTATTATTATCTATTAGCTACGAGTATTGACACCTAATGCCTGGAATTTTGACATCTTGATAGCATGGATAATTTCGAAAATGTTTCTAGTAATGTTAATATAATAACTATCATTACATGTCTTCACTTTTTTCACCATAATAGACCTGTGATATGGACTCATCACACAACTTCATATGCTATGTCCCAACAAGTTCAAACTGGTTGAACCTACCTCATAGTGTGGTTATTAAGGACAAGTTGCTTGATATATAACTTGATAGCATAGACCACGTTGCAGTTCTAAAAAGAATCCTCAAGTGTCAAAAAAACTTCACAATATGTTCTACTATAAAGCCTTTTGGGATACTTGAAATAATATATGTATCATTGATGACTTTTAAAGTATGACAAGATCCAAAGGGAAAGGAAATCAATGGAAGAGTGATCCACCAATGAGAACCTAGAATTTAGCATCAGATGAGTTAGAGTCTAGGAAATTGAAACCCCATAATTTTAATTAGTGATGAAGGACATCACATAGGTAATTATATTTTCATGTAGAATAATCTGTTAATTCAAATTTAAACTACATAATATGAAAGGCATACCATAAATTTTTCCACGTAAGTTCAAACAACCTATAAAAAGGGAAAACCTTCTTTTTCCATGGGAAATAATTTACCTTTCCTTTTTCAAGATAATCTAAATCACAAAAAATATGAACTATAATGCACACATTCTTGGATAATGTGAAATTGGAAAAGGAATACCCTACACAAGTGATGCACACATGTACATTTGAACACTAATAGATTTTTGTAGTTGAAATGCAATGCTTGTTTTCATTTAAATGTAGGGTTTTTAAAGCAGGAAGAAATAATGGCTGCCAAATTAATAAGCGTTTCTTTGGGAAAAATTTAAATCTTGTATTTGGTGATGAAGATAATAGAGGGTATTGAATCTTGATTCTTGACATCTAGAGAGAACCATACAGCCTAACACAATCCAATAGAATTGACCAAAAAATTTACCAAAAAAACCCAAATAGAGTCAACCCTACTATAGGAGGAAGGGCCTGCGGTAGAGCACCATTTTGCGAGGCCGAAGGGCGAATCTCTTGTTCGCAAGAGGGCGAGAGCGAACGAGGGCAATTTTGTTAAGAGGGCGGGGGCGAACGGCGGGGGAATGCGAGGGCAAAGGCTGTTACGCAAGAGAGGTGAGGGCGAATGCGGGGGGAGATGCGCATTCACCGAAAGGGCGAGGGCGAATCCGGGGCGAATGCGTGCGAGAGCTCGGGGCGAATGCGGAGGGCAATGCGTACAGAGCTCGGGCGAATGCGGCGAATGCGTGCACGGGGCGGGGGCGAATGCGAGGGCGGGTGGTGTTGCAAGAGCGAGAGGGCGAATGCGCGCGTGATATCGGACGTTAATGTAGCACACATGTACATTTGAACACTAATAGATTTTTGTAGTTGAAATGCAATGCTTGTTTCATTTAAATGTAGGGTTTTTAAAGCAGGGAGAAATAATGGCTGCCAAATTAATAAGCGTTTCTTTGGGAAAAATTTAAATCTTGTATTGGGTGATGAAGATAATAGAGGGTATTGAATCTTGACTCTTGACATCTACGGAGAACCCTACAGCCTAACACAATCCAATGGAATTGACCAAAAAAACCCAAATAGAGTCAACCCTACTATAGGAGGAAGGGCCTGCAGTAAGAACTTACCATTTTGCAAGAGCTGAGGGCGAATGCTGTTCTGCAAGAGCTGAGGGCGAACGTTGAGGGCGAATGCTGAGGGCAAATGCTGTTATGCAAGAGCTGAGCGCGAATGCTGAGGGAAAATGATGTTCTGCAAGAGCAGAGGGCGAATGCGCGCGTGATATCAAACGTAGCTATTGCGACAAATACGAAACATTTTTATGTAGCGCGCATATAAGTTTCGAATTTTTATGTAGGGCCCATATAAGTTTGGTATTTTTATGTAGCGCGAAAATAATTGTCGCTATACCAACGGCGGAAAAGGCGTCGCTATTAGGACGGTGCCTCCAAACGTCGCAATGGCGACACCTAGACATTGTGTCGCAGTTGCGACGTTTAGAGTCGTCTCAATAGCGACGCTTTGGGTCATGGTGTCGCAATTGCGACGTCTTCCTTTAAACGTCGCAATTGTGACACTTGTTTAAGTGTCGGTATTGCGACACTTTTCTATAGACGTCGGTATAGCGACGGTTTCAGGCGGGATGGAAAAAATTTGGGAAAATTTCCGACATTTGGTCAAAAGCGTCGGAAACAGGTGTCGGAATTTCCGCCAAATGTAGTAGTGATGATATTTACCCACCCATGGAATTTACCTATGGTAATGTAACTAAAAAACGATATAAGTAATAAGTCATGTTTTGTAAAATGACAGATTGTCCACCACAATGTAGCTTTTACAAATATTCTCTCTCTTAATAAAAAAATTTCTTTGGGTTTTTTTTTGCTGTGTGTTCTCCTCTTTTCTTCTGGAATTTCAAATTTTCAGATCTTGGGAGCCTCCCCCTCCCAAGATCCATTAAAATTTTTTAGATCTTGGGGGTCTATCCCCATGATCCAGATTAGTGATATCATATTCAGGTTACGACTTCATGGGAATGAGAGTTTGATGCATATTTCAATTTCAGATTTTTACAGAAATATTAAAAAAAATTCTTGCATGTGCTACGACCTCCACTTAGCACTTTCTTGGGCAAAGCGAGAAGAATTTTCTTTAATTTTTTTGCAGGAATTTTTTGGGTGGCGAATTTGCAAATCGGATCTAAAATTTTTGGTCGAAAATTTACAAAAATAGATAAAATATATAGGTTCCTTGCAAAAAATTAACCAAATTAAAAAAAAAACATTGGCCGAATCGGAGTCTGGATGAGGGAGATATCATTGATTTAAAATCAGTTGTGTTGTAGAAAATTTTCTAATGAAAATTCATGGATGACGGATCTACTATAATTTTTTGAAACTTTGATGAAGAATTTGCATAAACTAATTACATATATGAGCTCCTCTTACAAAATCACTCAATTTAAAAAAAAAATAAAAAAAAAAATAAAAAATAAAAAAAAATTGGTCAAATCGGAGTTCAGATGAGGGAGATATCGTTGATTTAAAATCAACTATTTTTTCAGAAATTTTGTGACAGTGGGACAGTTGCAGAACGAATTTGAGTTTCCAAAGTGTCTAGATAGGGATTTCAATCACATGGGAAGATGCAAAATGGTAATTATATTTCCAAAAACAGGTTATAATAAATATTTTGAGTTATAATGATCGAGTTATGCTCATATCAAATTAGTTTTTTTAATCTAGAGTAGCATTCAGAGCGAGTTCCCTTTGGAGACGTGCCCTCCCACCTCGCTTTAGTAGGCATCTACTTCACATTCATCGGTTTCAGCATAGCAACATTCGATTTGGGTTCTTTAGAGACGTTCCGTCCCACCCCAAGCTATGTAGGCACTTTCTACTTCATCTATAGTTAGCATCACAGTTATGGGTCAACCACACAAAATCCTTGTCATCGAAGTCCATTTTCTAGGTCGCACAATGTTAGTCTCGCAATTGGTCACAAACATTACAGGGTATATATATCCTTATACCTTCGTTCATCATGGTTATGGGTTAACCACATAAAACCATTCTCTTTAGCGGCTCTTCGTATTCACCAAAGGATTCTCAGGAGGGAACTTCATGCAATGGGGACCATTGCTTCTTAAGGAGGGAGGAATGATCTGAATGGGAAGTGGCATATACCCATGGTATTCACCCAACCATGGTATTATAAGTGGCATCCACCCATGGTATTCATCCACCCATGGTATTTATCCATCCATGGAATTTACCCATGGTATTGTAAGTGATATCCACCCATGGTATTTACCCATGGTATTGCTAGTGGCATCCACCCATGGTATTTACTCATGGTATTGTAAGTGGCATCCACCCATGGCATTCATCCTCCCATGGTATTCATCCATCCATAGAATTTTCCCATGGTATTATAAGTGACATCCACCCATGGTATTCATTCACCCATGGTATTTACCGACCCATGGAATTTACCTGTGGTAATGTAATTGTTAGACTCTTATATTTCAAAGTATCACCAGGTGATGATTATTGATTAGATTTGTCATTACTGAAAATAATATTCCATGGCTATCATTTATTTTCACGAAAGATGGGAAATCCTGACTGTCATGAGCTTCAAAAGAATCTATGTGCCTTTCAGTTCAGTGGAAAGGGAAAATGTTGTTGATAAATGGCAAAGGAACACAAAGCAACAACACCAGAATTATCATTAAGGTAGAGATAAAGAGGAAAAAAGCAAGAAAGAAAAAGAAAGCTTCATTTTGTTTTAAAGGATTTGATTGGCTGCTAGTCTAAATTTTCCTATGGAAAAGTTATTTCTATGATTCAAATTATGATTATTAACTTATATTCTAAAGTTTGAAACCATAGCATATATCCCCCCATACTTTCATTTCATTCATTTCCCTTTATTTACATCTCCTTCCCCGTTCATATATTTCCATACATTTCATTATAATCCCGCACATTTAAAACCATTTTTCCCATAGGCCAAATCCCAAAAAACCTTTGATTTTTGTCTCCTACAAACCTTTTGAAAGGCTATATGCTATAAAGTGGGACCCAATCACTTGTTACACTCCCTTTCCATTTCATTTTCCCACTTGAACCTTACCTTTTTTGCCTTTTTTTCGTTTTAGCTTTCCATTTTACCTTTCATTGTTATATCATTTTTTTTTACTTACCTCCGATTCCTTATTCTTCGATTGCAATTAAAGTGGGGCCATCCCTCCACGTCACTCTTTCTTCCCCACCCTCCATCGCAGATCTCATATTATAACCTTTTCACATCGCAACTAAAACCTAAAACTCGCGATTGTTGATTTGTGATATATTGCATCGCATTTGTTTTAAATTACCTTTGGAGTGTCCGCAATCTATTTTCTTTAATTTGCGATGCGACGGTTGGCCCCACCATAATACTCCGTTCACCACGAATACACCTTTCCTTCCCTATCGTTCCCACCTCGCATCGCATCACCGATTCCTTTCCTTATATCGTAAATTGCAAAACTTGCAAAATGCGATGTTGCTGCGGATGCGATGCGGCTCCAAGATAAAATCCATAGATTTTCAAGTCCGAGTAAATGGGTATTTTACGATTTTTTGTGTAAAAGGGTTCAAGTAGGGCATATGAGTTTTGAAACTCATTTGATTATGAAATAAGGTGGAATGCGATAGAAATTCTTAGGTAGGAAAAAGATAGAAAAGGATGAGTCGAGAATTGATGCAGAGATATTACAATAGAGATTGAAGGGGCAACAAAGCACATCAGCACCAACATCAATAAATGAAAGTAGCCAATGCTGCACCATAATTAAGTATCCAACGTCGATATTTTGTGGGGCTAGATGTTAGAACCATAATTTGCTGCCTCTTCGGGATCATGACATACTTCTTCCAAGACTACCTTTGATCTTACAAAGAGCCATTGTAGATTTTACATACAAGAAGAGCTATTCAAAATTAATTTTAAAGGTGACGTGGTCAGATATTTTCTTTGTTCGGGCCTTGCATGGCCATACCTGTTTAATTTTTAGTTGTTTGGAATAAATTAAGTTTTCCAAAGTATATTAGGGGAACCAACTTAAGTTGTTAGTTATATACTCCTTGAACTTCCACTTTGAAGGGTTGGATATTGTTAGCCCCTGCATTGTAAGAACTAATCTGTTGGAACACTGTAATTTCGGAGTTGGACATCAATAATCAAATACCATTACAGGATTCTTGAGTTATGTCAAAATGGTGAAGTGCCTCTTCTATGTTTTAAATGTTTCCACTGTTTTCCCTGATGTATCTCTATTCATCTAATTGTAAATTAGAAATTTTAGATTAAGATTTGTTGTCTTAGCACCTTAATTCTGTCTGCATTTATAGTTTAAATGTTTTCTACTGAAGTCTAATTAAATAATTCTTAACTGCTCTTTAGTCACTACATGAACCTCACCCTTTATTTCACCTCATAATTCATACATCTCTTAAGATCCATATAGCACAGTTAGCTTGCCCTGTGATCCTCTTGAATGTTGATGTGCCATTCCAACCTTTTGACTCCATAGCCCAATGGATTAGTCCCTGCAGACCTACTGTCCAACCACCCAATAAATCAAAAAAACAACCCCCATCACTGTAACTAGCCTAATATCAACACTTATAATCATCAAGTTAAATCATAAAAACAAAGAGAGCGCTCTCTGAGTCTAGGAAGGCTAGGTCATAGAATCCAAAATGGTTTGATGTTGTCCTCTGTCGTTTTTTCTTGCCAATATTACAAGTTACGGAGAGATAACATAATGGCGACCATACTGGGAAATTGAGTTATTGGAAAAGCTTAATATTTCATCAGAGCTCAAAAACCCTAGCCAAAATATTGTATGATTTGAGTATTTTCCAAGATTTGCAACTGGTTGTTGATTCTGGACAACAACCAATCACAAAAAAATTGAAATCATCCACTTGGCAACTCCAATTCAGATTAGTTCCATTCAAAGACTCCACTAGAGGAAGGACCTGAAATATGACCAGTCAGCCTAGAAAGAGAAAGTATTCAAGCCCAAATTGGATTCAAGAAATTGTTGTTTTTATCTGTAACTATATGCTATCCTACTTGTTGGGAAAAATACTACACCTACCGAGGGGGGGGGGGGTGAATCAGTATTTTGTGCAGACAATCAAAATTTTATTTTTTCTTTTCTAAAAACCCATACGCTACTTTACTGAAGGAAACTAGCATATATACGCAGATATCCTTTACAGAACTCGCGTATGTCCAGAGATCTAATTATGTGATTGAATCTTAACTCAGTTCATTGCATTATTCATTCATCGGATATTTCAGAAACAGTAAACAGGTGCAAACAGAACAAAATAATCATCACACATATGGAACACACATGAACACCAAGATTTTTAGGTGGAAACCCAATTCGGGAGAAAACCACCGCTGCCGCCGCTTTAGCCTTCAAAATTTATTATTAAGAAAACTTCTTACAATCATGTACTGGTGCAGACTCAAACCAGCATGCAGGCACCCACCTGTAGAAGGCTACAACCTTCTCTCATTTACCAGCCTATCCTGGAAGGGAGCTACAACCCCCTGCTCTCATTTACCAGCCTCTCCTGGAAGGGAGCTATGACCCCCTGACTGAAGGCTTCGACCCTCAGCACCACTGCAGACCACGTTTCATCAATTTTCAAACTGGATCAAATAACTTCAACACAACCCTTCACTTATCAATAATCATATCTTGCTCAATGATTTAAAAAGAACAGTGAGAACACTGTAACCAGAATATCAGATATAACCTAGACTTTAGAATAGATATGCAGAAAAACATTCAACCTTCAGAAACCATTAGATCAGAAATCATATGCTTTTGTTGGTCAGACACGCGTATAGATCTACAAACGATAAACTTTGCAGTACGGACCGGATCTATGAACTTACCGGATTTCTTCAATCTCTTCAACGGGATTGCGCCGAGGTCTTCTTCACTTCTTTTCGGATCATCCTTGACATTCACCATTTTCTAGATCTAGAGATCTTGAGCCTTCATCATGTTCATAGGTGCATCATAGATTCGAATCTATCAATTAGAACGGGGGTTCAACTCTCAGTATGCGGAGTGGTATTCATCAAAGCCCAGACACATGCACACCCTTACATAATGAATTTCTTCTCCTTATATAGGGTTACCCTTTATCAATACCATGAGCCAAAACCACATAACTTCCAATGGTATTCTTGGACGGGATCTCATAGACAATCCAGCGCTTAATACAATGGGTCAAAACCATGGTATTTACCCCTTGTTTTACATATTTAGAGCGCATTTGAGCATATGCGATTTGTGACGTTAATTCCCGCGTGCATACGCTACTTCGCCTAGACAAACCCGCGTATGCCTTGAGATACACACTTTTCATCAATGTTCTGGCACATACTGAAATTCCTTTCATCATTACCTTTTGTACTGATTGTAGATACATCCGATTTACATTATTTAGCAAGCTCATCAAGTCAAGAACAACTTCGTCAAGTAGGTTGCCATCATTTTCATCAAGTGGGTTGCTATCAAGGACAACACTCTGCATCATATTGCCAACAATCTCCCCCTTTGGACTTGATGGCAACCACGATGGTGTTTGATCACCATAACAGATAGATACATTCAACCATTATTCATGATATTCTCCCCAAATTCAAACTCACTCTCCCCCTTTGACATCAAGGGCAAAGGGCGGATCAAAACCAACACAAGGTTTTTCTCCTCATGTAGACATAAGAGCTCTGCAGATCTGATGTGCACTGAAGTTACCATGCTTCCCCTGAGTTCATGCTGAAACTTCAAAAATATTTTTCAATGAAGTACATGACTCTATGACCTTCCTATCACCAAGACTCATACTTACATCAAAGAAACAACCAAGTGGATTTACATAAGCGACTCAAATACCCAACCAAGTGGGTTTACACATTTTGACTCAACTACCCAACCAAGTGGGTTTACAAATTTGAAAAAGTCCTTACAAGACTGAATATTACAATTTACATCATGGGTCTCAACATGACCTTTTCATCAAATTAAAAGTATGACTTTTCACAACCAAAAACAAAAAGACCTCAAGAGAGAGATCAAGTTTCAGAAACATCATAATGCCAACAATGCATTATTCTCAGCCAGGCTAATGCTCCCCCTGAAACTGTGCATCCTTTCCATATGACCAAAACTCCTCCTTAGCTTGAGTAACCTGAACACTTTCAACAACCAATCATCAAGGCATCTTCACCCAATATCAGAGAATGAAACAGAAATATAAGAGCTGAAACATCACCAGAGAAGCCATACAACATCAGAGATACCAAACAGCACCATAGCTTGTGCTGAAGAATGCTGACCCATAAACTTTGTCAGCAACCACCCATACGCGGTTTTCTGTGTATGAGCTCACGTATATACGCGACTGTCTTTAAAGAAACCCGCATATCCAATTTAATCTTCTGAATTTAATCAGATCTGATCTTCTGAGAGGCAGAGACAACACCCAGCTTTTGTCTGAGATATTCGAATGCTTCCCTGGGCAGAGGTTTGGTAAAAATATCAGCAACTTGTTCTTTGGAGGGAACATACTCCAACTTCACCTTTTGTTCAAGCACTTGTTCACGTAAGAAGTGATACTTGATGGGGATGTGCTTGGTCTTTGAATGCATAACAAGATTCTTTGAGATACTAATGGCACTTGTATTATCACACATAATGGAGATAGGAGAAGTACATTTGATTTGAAAATCTTCCAAGGTTTGCATCATCCAAAGGAGTTGAGTGCAACAAGATGCGGCAACCACATATTCTGCTTCAGCAGTAGATAAGGCAATAGAAATTTTCTTCTTACTGAACCAAGATACCAACCGAGGCCCCATATAGAATGCACCACCACTTGTGCTTTTCCGATCATCAACATTTCCAGCCCAATCTGCATCAGTGTAAGCATGAAGAGTAAGATCAGCATTCTTTGGATACCATAGTCCAAAGTCTTGAGTTCCTTATAGATATTTGAATATTCTTTTGACAGCCTGAAGATGAGACTCTTTTGGATTGGCTTGGAATCGTCCAACAATCCCAACTACATGCATAATATCCGGTCTAGTCCCAGTGAGATACAGAAGACTTCCTATCATAGATCTGTATTCTGGTTGATTCACCGTGGGAGAATCATCATGAGAACTGAGATTACATCCGGTTACCATTGGTGTACTTACAGGTTTGCACTCTTCCATCCCATACTTCTTCAGAATTTTCTTAAGGTATTTTTCTTGAGATAAGAATATACCTTTTGTAGTTTGATGCACTTTTAAGCCAAGAAATAAAGTTAGTTCCCCAAGTAAATACATTTCAAATTCTTACTGCATGACAGAAGCAAATTTCTGACTCATAGATTCTTCATTACTTCCAAAAATGATATCATCAACATATACAACCACAATCAATAGATTATCATTTTCAATTTTTGTGTATAAGTTACTATCAGCAAACCCCTTTGAAAATCCTTGTTGATGAAGATATTTGTCAAGACGATAATACCATGCCCTTGGAGCTTGTTTGAGACCATATAGAGCATTTTTAAGTCTGCAAACAAGATTTTCATCATTTCCCAAAATGAATCCTTCTGGTTGTTCTATATAGACTTCTTCTTCTAGATCACCATTGAGGAAAGAAGATTTGACATCCATTTGATAAACTTTGATTTGTTGAAAACTTGAAAAAGCAAGAAACATTCTTATGGCTTCAAGTCTAGCTATAGGAGCAAAAGTTTCTTCAAAGTCTATACCTTATTGTTGAGTATACCCTTTGCAAACCAGTCTAGCTTTGTTTCTTATAACGTCCCCAATCTCATTTATCTTGTTCTTGAATATCCATTTGGTTCCAATGACATTTTTATCATGTGGTCTTGGTACCAATTCCCAAGTGTGGTTTTTTTAAATTTGATCAAGTTCTTCATTCATGGCCTGAATCCAACATTCATCTTTGCTAGCTTGATTGACATTGTGTGGTTCAATCGTGGATAGAAATGCCAGATAGCTAGGAGATCCCACAAGAGTCCTCCGTGTTTGTACACCTGATTCCTTGTCTCCCAAAATTTGATATTCAGGATGATTCTTTTGAACATATCTAGATGGAACCTTTCCAGATAAATCATCTTCAGGTTCTTCATTGGATCCACTGTCTATATCATTTCTATTTGATGTAGAGGGACAAAAGTCACCATCATCTTCTTCTGTTGTTTGTCTTTCTTCTTTAGGGACTTCATGAGACTCATCAATAACAACATCAATACATTCAACAATCTTTCGAAGCCTTTTATTGTAACATTTGTATGCCATGCTTGTTGATGAGTAACTAAGAAGTATTCCTTCATTTGATCTAGGTTCAAACTTGCCAAGCTTTTCATCATTATTTTTGATAAAGCATTTACTTCCAAAAACTCTAAAATGTTTCACAGAGGGAGAATTACCATACCAAAGTTCATATGGAGTTTTGTCACTATTTACCCGAACATGTGCCTTGTTAAGAATATTTGCTGCTGTGTGAGCTGCTTCTCCCCAAAAAATGTCAGGTGTTTCGGAATCATCAAGCATAGCTCTAGCCATTTGTTGAATTGTTCTATTCATTCTTTCTGCTACGCCATTTTGTTGTGGAGTGCCTGCTACAGAAAACTGTCTTTTTATGCCATGTTGTTCACAAAATTCAAAGAATTCATTTCATGTATATTCTCCTCCTCGATCAGATCTAAGACACTTGATTTTTAGATCTAATTCATTTTCAACCAGTGCTTTGAAGATCTGAAATTTTTCAAATGCTTCATCTTTGTGTTTGATCAACCCAATCCAACACATTCTAAAGAAATCATCAATGAATAAGATATAGTATTCTTCACCACGTGGTGAATTTTTCCTCATAGGTCCACATATGTCAGTATGAATGAGTTCAAGAGGCTTACTTGACGATCCTTCCTTGGCATTGAATTGCACTCTGGTTTGCTTACCGAATTGACAGGATTTGCATATGATACTTTCAGGTAGAGAAATATTGGGAAGACCACGAACAACATTAAGTTTGCTTGATTTGTTGATTTGAGAGAAACTTAGATGCCCCAACCTTCTATGCCATAGCCATTTTTCTGAAGATTTACTCAAGTAACATTGTTCTTTGCAATTCTTCAATACATGTTGCTTGGAGTTCTTTTTCCTTTTATAATTGTTTTACCTGTATCAAGATCACGAACCACACATTCTTTTGAACTAAAGACAACTTCAGTTCCTTGATCACATATTTGACTTACACTTAACAGATTATTCCTTAATCCATCCACATACATCACATCATTAGCCTTCACCTTTTCTTTTAGAAACACAGACCCTTTTCCTTTAATTACAGCAGGAGTATCATTTCCAAAAGTAGCTTTCTTTTCCTTTTCTAGAGCACTATATGCACGAAGTTTGTGTTTATCACCTGTCATGTGTCTCGAGCATCCACTATCAATGTACCATTGATTTTCTTCACCTTCCACAAATAACGCTATGCCACAATTTTCAACCTGTGATTCTTTCTTTTTCCATATTTTGGATTTTGAAGGAAGATGCTCTTTTGGCTGAACTTTGCTCCTGCATTCAAATTCTTCATGCCCATAGTTATTGCAATAAGCACATTCAACTTCATTTAGAAGAGGAGAAAATTTGTTATAGGTATTCTTCTTTGTTTCAGGATCAACCCTTTTCTTTCTTGCTTCTCTTGTCATGATGGTTTTATATGCAACACATTGAGCAGCTTTATGGCCAAAATTGTGACATGAGAAACATTGTCCATTGAAGAAGAAATTTCTGCGATCATGTAATCTTCTACTTGAATTTACCTGTTGATTGGGGCTTCTTTGAAAGATATTCCTGTTAGTGTTCCTTGCATTAAGATGATCATGCTTTACCTGTAAAGATTCTTTATTCCCTTGCTGAGTGGCAGAATTTTGTAAACCAGCTGTAGCTACTTTTAGATAATTTGGTGCTGAAGCTTGAGAAGATTCTCCAATATATCCAAGACCTATCTTTATAAGAGGAGAACGTTGTACCTTGATAATCTCATCTAAGGTTTCAGATCCTTTAGAAAATCTGAAATTCAGAGTCTTTGTTTTCTCAAATTCTTTTCTTACACTTACCACTTCACATTCTAATTTCTCATTGTGTTTCTTTGCCTCTTCAACCTGCTTTTCCAGAGTCTCGATGGTTATTTTCCTTTCTTCTAAGAGAATTTTATATTCTTCTAAGAGAATTCTGCTTTGTTCTAAGCGTATTTTGAGTTGATTGTTCTCTTCAAGAAAATCATTATCCTCTAGAGCATCCGCAAAAGTATCATTTTCTTCTTTAGATTCAAAAGCCATGAGAAGTCTAAGATCTTGTTCACATTCTTCCTCACTATCAGATACCCCATCACTGTCATCATGAGTATAGTAACTTCTTCTAGTGCTAGACCGGTTCTTATTTCTAGCCACTTCCTTTCCTTTTGCAGGTGTTTCTTTGTGAGGACACTTAGCAGCATAATGACCAACTCTTCCACAATTAAAACATTTGAAAGGAAGCTTACCTCTAAACCGTCCTGTACCAAGTTGAAGTTTCTTTACAAAATTTTCCTCATCTTCTTCTGAAATATATCCTGATCCTTTTGCTTCTTGTACTTCTTTCCCTTTTGTAGAAGCTATAAAAACAGCTTCTTTGACTTTAGATGGTCCTCCTCTTCTCATTTCATATGCAGTCAGTATGCCATGAAGTTGCACCACAGTAAGATTTTGAAGATCCTGTTTTTCTTCAAGAGCAGAGACTTTTGACTCAAATTTTTCCGTTAGCGATCTCAAAATTTTCTCAACCAAAGTAGTTTCGGTTATTGTTTCTCCCAGATTTTTCATACGATTTACAACATCATCAAGACATAAAAAGAAACTGGCAATACTCTCATCACTATGCATCTTTAAATTTTCATATTCAATTCTGAGAGTTTGGAGTTTTGCACTTTTTACCTTTGCATCACCTTCATAACTCAAAATGATTTTGTCCCATATTTCTTTTGCTGTATTCAGCTGCATGACTTTGAAAAATTCTGATTCTGTTAGACTTCCTGTTATAGCATTGACCGCTTTTGCATTTGATTCATAATTCTTCCTTTCAGCTGGATCTGTTGGTGTAGCAGCTGGATATTGATATCCTTGTTCAACAATGGCCCATACATTTGCTCCCATAGACTGAAGAAAGGATCTCATCCTCATTTTCCAGAAGATTAAATTGCTTCCATTGAAGAGCGGAGGCTTGATAGATGTTGTTCCTTCTTGATAGCTCATCTTGCTTGATCTTCCTTCTAGCGACTAAGCTTTTTCAGAAGGACCTGCTCTGATACCAATTGTTCGGAAAAATACTGAGAGGGGGGAGGGGGGGTGAATCAGTATTTAGTGCAGACAATCAAACTTTTACTTTTTCCTTTCTAAAAACCCATACGCTACTTTACTGAAGGCAACTAGCGTATATACGCGGATATCCTTTACAGAACTCGCGTATGTCCAGAGATCTAATTATATGTTTGTATCTTAACTCAGATCATTGCATTATTCATTCATTAGATATTTCAGAAACAGTAAACAGGTGTAGACAGAATAGAATAATCATCACACATATGCAACACACATGAACACCAGGATTTTTAGGTGGAAACCCAATTCGGGAGAAAACCACCGCTGACGTCACTTCAGCCTTCAAAATTTATTATTAAGAAAACTTCTTACAATCATGTACTAGTGCAGACTCAAACCAGCACGCAGGCACCCACCTGCAGAAGGCTACAACCTTCTCTCGTTTACCAGCCTATCCTGGAAGGGAGCTACAACCCCCTGCTCTCGTTTACCAGCCTCTCCTGGAAGGGAGCTACGACCCCCTGACTGAAGGCTTCTACCCTCAACACCACTGCAGACCACGTTTCATCAATTTTCCAACTGGATCAAACAGCTTCAACACAACCCTTCACTAATCAATAATCATACCTTGCTCAATGCTTCAAACAGAACAGTGAGACCACTGTAACCAGAATATCAGATATAACCCAGACTTCAGAATAGATATGCAGAAACACATTCAACCTTCAGCAACCATTAGATCAGAAATCATACGCGCTTTTATTTGATCAGACCCGCCTATAGATCTACAAACAATAAACTTTGCAGTACAGACCAGATCTATGAACTTACCCAGATTTCTTCAATCTCTTCAACAGGATTGCGCCAGGTCTTCTTCACTTCTTTTCAGATCATCCTTGACATTCACCATTTCTAGATCTAGAGATCTTGAGCCTTCATCATGTTCATAGGTGCATCATTGATTCATATCTATCAATTAAGAACAGGGTTCAACCATACAGATATACTTCAGAGTGAAGTATTCATCAAAGCCCAGACACATGCACACCCTTGCACAATGAATTTATTCTCCTTATATAGGGTTACCCTTTATCAATACCATGAGCCAAAACCACATAACTTCCAATGGTATTCCTGGACGGGATCTCATAGACAATCCAATGCTTAATACAATGGGTCAAAACCATGGTATTTATCCCTTGTTTTACATATTTAGAGCGCATTTGAGCATACGCGATTTGTGACGTTAATTCCCGCGTGCATACGCTACTTCGCCTAGACAAACCCACGTATGCCTTGAGATACACACTTTTCATCAATGTTCTGGCACATACTGAAATTCCTTTCATCATTACCTTTTGTACTGATTGTAGATACATCAGATTTACATTATTTAGTAAGCTCATCAAGTCAAGAACAACTTCGTTAAGTAGGTTGCCATCATTTTCATCAAGTGGGTTGCTATCAAGGACAACACTCTGCATCATATTGCCAACACTACTTTAAGCCTGATCAAGAGTACACTATTGAGGTTTACAGTGACCACTAGTAGATTGATGAGCCTCAAGAAGCTAAGCCCCAAATTGTTGACCATGTACATACTTTTACACCTGTGCATCTCCTTGATGCACTTGTAGAAAACCCAGTGGCACATGAGCCTTGCACTTCATCTTTTGCTCTTGAAAAAGCTCCAAATGGTTATAAGCCTCCTGCTTTATTCCCTATACCTGTAAAAGGCCTAGACATATACAAGCATATGGTGTTGCCTCCTATCCTACATGACCTCCCTGCAAATTTTATCAATAATTTACCGAGATTTGATGGAAAAAATGCAAATATTGCTGCTAAAAATCACCTTCAAAACCTTGAGGATTTGCTTGATCTGTTTGAGGTGGGAGAAGATGATGTGCATATAATAATGTTTGCCCTATAATTGCAAGGAAAAGTTAAAAGTTGGTTTAAATATCTTCCAGCTGCAAGCATTAGAAATTTTCATCAATTCACTCAAGTTTTCCTAGATAGATGGGTGGTCGTGGGAAATGTTTTTCTCAGCATAGAAGAGTAAAACCATATAAAAAGACAGCTTGGGGAGACAGTACAACATTTTTCAACTAGTTCACTAAGGTATACCATTCAATACCTGCTAAGATAAAGCCACCCCCAGGATTCTCTTGCACTACCGAGATGCCTTTGATCCAAAGATGGCATTCCAGTTAAGAGAAAGGGACCTTGCAACCATGGAAGAAATGAAAAATGTGGTAGTTGATGTGGAAGAAAACCTGTTGAACCGAGAGGAAAAGTTAAAATAAATGAAGAAGGACAAGATAGAAAAAGAGCAACAGGTATCTTCAGAGGTAAAATTAGATTTCTTCACAAACACAGTAAATAAAATGATGCATATTATTAGCAGAAAACAGGAAATTGATGTTCAGATACCTCCTGTTCCATTAGTTCCAGAAAAGACAAACATCAATGTACCCAAGTAGTTTGCAGCACATCTTCGACACCCTAAAACAGAAAACGATTGTTTCTTGTACTCTATCCACAACATAGCCAAAGATGAAGTCCAAAATTAGAAGGAGGCAGGGAAATCCTCAATAACTATGTACATGATAGATGACCTTGCATCCAAAGGTACCCGTCTTGAATATAATTATCAAGAGGAAGATTATAAGGTTGAGATTGAGGTTGGCTATACAGAGCAACCAACATTTTCTCCATGGGAAGAAAATACCTGGTCACCACCACGCAAAGATGACAACCAAACTCTACATGCTGAGTAAGATTGTAAGAAAGAAAATACAGAAAGTTTTCAAGTAAGTACCAAATGTGTTCCTCTTTTTTTTGCCTCATTATTAAGAGAGCCTTATAATCAAGTGGTTAATATGAAAGATGAAAAATTCTCTAGTAAGTCAATTGAGGAAAAGGGGGATGATCCTAAATCTGTTTTAGATCTAGGGGTTCATCCCTTGAATCCTTTTGAATATCAAGTATCAGATGAAGTCACAGGATCTAAAGAAGATGATCAAGTGATCAAGTCTAATTCTATACCTCGATGATTTGATGCATTTCAGATTATAAAAGGAAATTGGGATCACATTTTGGCTGATAGTCATAAGAGAAAACATGAGGTCTCAGAAGAACCAATGCTACCATCTAAAGCACCACATGACAAAATAGCAGACACATTAGATGGCTTCTACTTTCAAATACAATCTTCCTATGTTCATAATGCTCTCAAAAGCTGCTATGATATGGATATGATCAGACAGTCTTCCCCATTATTTGATTCAGTAGAAGTAGTGGCATAATTCTCATCAGGTAGCATGAAAACATGTTCTGAGTTGATTGAAGACCAAGAGAACACAATTTCAGTATTAGGATATGAAGCTGAGTTGGCTGAGTCAGAATACCCATAAATAAATCAAGAATACCTTGATCCAGTGGCTGTCTATATGGAGGAATTCTCCTTTACAAATCCAACACATATTTCTCGCATGTTAGTTGTTTTTCAAAGGTACCAAGATCCATGCAAACAAGATCAGGTTGGAAATATCTATCAAACACCATTGTCAGGCTTGTCTCTGAACATGGTGAAGGGTGATGAAATAACAAAGATATTAGAACAATTTCTGGACTGGCTGCATTGACATTATTGTATTGTTTATAAGGGAAACCATTTCAGTAGGGTAAGGTAGGTAGGTGTGCAATAAGATCAACACTCTGAGAATCTTTCAAAATCTTAGTTTTAGATTGTTTTCATTTTCAGACCAATATGTTTCAGACTTTAGTTTCAGCACATTTCTGGTCTTACCATTCAAGTTTTCAAGGTGTAATAGTATTTTTAGCTTGATGGATTGCAGTGGATAAGTGAAATTTTAGTTTCAGCTCAGATTTTAGGATGCTTATAAGCTAGCTGGCCAAGCATGTGGTCTACTTTTATGAGTCAAAGTCAGGAAGAACAATCAACTATTTTCCAATCACTAAATTTCCTGACAGATCAGGTTGCAGAGTGGGATCAACCCAATGGATCAAGCTACTAATCAACGGTGTTCTTGATACCTCCTATAGGAGCTTCCATCCCCAGCTGGAGCCACTATTAGACTCTTGCATTTCATAGTATCACCAGGTGACTGATTATTGATTATATTTGTCATTACTGAAAATAATATTCCATGGCTATAATTTATTTTCAGGAAATATGGGAAATCCTGACTATCATGAGTTTTAAAAGAATCTATGTGCCTTTCAATTCAATGGAAAGGGAAAATTTTGTTGATAAAATGGCAAAGGAACAAAAAGTAGTATCACCAGAACTATAATTAAGGCAGAGATAAAGAGAAACAAAGCAAGAAAGAAAATGAAAGCTTCATTCTTTTTTAAAGGATTTGATTGGCTGCTAGTCTAAATGCTCCTATGGAAAATTTATTTATATGATTCAAATTCTGATTATTAACTTATATCCTAAAGTTTGAAACCATAGCATATACCCCCCCATACTTTCATTTCATTAATTTCCCATTATTTACATTTCCTTCCCCGTTCATATATTTCCATACTTTTCATTATAATCCCGCACATTCAAAACCATTTTTCCCATAGGCCAAATCCCAAAAAACCTTTTATTTTCATCTCCTACAAACCTTTCGAAAGGCTATATGATATAAAGTGGGACTCGGTCACCTATTACACTCCCTTTCCATTTCATTTTTCCACTTGAACCTTACCTTTTTCGCCTTTTCATTTCATTTTGTGTGTTCTTCTCTTTTCTTCTAAAATTTCAAATTTTCAGATCTTGGGTTCCCCCCCTCCCAAGATCCATTTCAAATTTTCAAATCTTGGGGGCCTCCCCCCAAGATCCGTATCACGTGTTGAGAGCATGATAATTATATTGGAACGCTCTCATTCAACGATTACACATTAGAAAACACTAATATAGATTGCACTCCCACATACAGTCGAGTATAATTTGGGATTTCCCTATTGGTTTCTATCCTCGCCATAGGTAGTCGAAACACCCGCTTTGTATACTATGAAACACCGAACAAATCATTCAGGGAGATTGGTTGTCATATGTTAAGTCGTTGGTTTGCCAAGGTGTATATTTAAGTTCACGGTTGCTTGGTAACCCTTTTGCATAGTTACCCCTCTTTGTTTTTGTTTGTGTCTTTAATTTATAAAATCAATTAATTGATTGCAAAACACCATCATCCCCATGGAAAAACTCCTTAGTAGATATTAGGTTGATACTAATGGAAATAGTTCCTAATTCCACCAATAAAGGAAACCCATCTGATGAGAATCCTGGTCCTTTTCCTCCTTTTGGAAATATTGGTGCTCCTTATATGGCAACTTTGTCCCTTCCCAGATTTACCATTGGTTTATCAGTTTGGTTATTTTCAACCATTATGGTTCCAATTTCCAAACTTCTCCTCAACCAAGTTCTCCTCCACCTGAAGAATAACAACCTAAATTTGATCCTAAAGTTGAAAATTTCCCTTCTTCACCTGTTGTTTCTTCATCCCTTTCTTCCTCCTTGCCTAGTGAAAGTCTCGATTCTAGCAACCATGAAGCTAAGAAGAAGAAGAAAAATAAGTAGGGGGAAACCAAGTAGCCATCGCCACCAATGAAACTACTATGGAAAAATATTCCAATCAGCCCCGCAATGTTAAATTTCCTTGCAAGTTATGTAAGGGTGACCACCTTCTAAGATATTTCCCTATTATTCCATAGGTATTAGAATTGTGGTCCATAGGGTGACCACCTTCTAAGATATTTCCCTATTATTCCATAGGTATTAGAACTGTGGTCCATAGGCTCACATCAACCTTTTTCATTAGCCTTTGGAGGTCATGCTGGTTATAAACCATCAACTAGTGATAGTAAGGTTCATGGGAAAAAGGGTAAAGTCAAATTTCCCTATAGGTTATGTGAAGGGAATCATCCTATTCACCTTTGTCCTTATATGGATGAAGCCTCAAAAGTTTTGGAAAACCTTATAGTTTCTCAACCATGACTTCCAGTTGGATTTTGAATGCTTTCTCCCAATACTCCATTAGTTAATGAAGTGATTGATCAGAATCTGAATCCAACTAATACCACTGTCCTTGAACATGAATCCCATGAGTCTGTTCCCAACCAACCATTGGTTGAGAAAACATAGGACTCGATTCCACCAGCAGTTGATCGTACCTTTCCTGTAGAGATTGAAATTCATACTACTCAGGCTCTTCTTGTTTCTTCATATTCCAATGAACTAGGGAGGAGTTCTCCCATTCCCACGACACCCCCTCCAAGTAGTATGGTCACTTCCTTTGATTTGATTTGACTGGAAGTATATCTTCTGCCTTCTTACTTACCATTCCAGATCATAGTACATTCTTATAATATGTTCATGCCTAGCACAATCATAGATGAAGGTGCATCTATTATTATTTTTTCCTCAACTGCTTGGAAAGCGTTAGGTTCTCTGCAGCTTGTGCCCGTTACCCATAATTTGTTGGCTTTTAACAAAGGAACCAACTAACCTTTAGGGACCCTTCCTAAGTTTCTTATTACTTTGGGAGGAAATATTGTCTATATCAATGTGATGGTAGTCCAAGGCCATCTTTATTTTAATTTACTCCTTGGGCATGATTATGTTTATGTCATGGGTGCTCTTGTCTCTTCACTCTTTTGTGTGATGTGTTTCCCACATGAAGGAAGAATCGTGACCATTGACCAACTTTAATTCATTAGTCCGAATTTGACTCCTAATCAACCAAAATCCATAAAGGGTCCTTATATGCAAGTGGTATCTCCCTTGCCACAAGTCAATTATGTGACAACATGTCCCATGCCCTTACCTATTATTGAAGAGGAGCCTTTCATTATTTTCTCAACTTCTTTTGACTTGTGATATAACGCATCATGTACTGGGGGAATTGGAGCCTGACCTTTCCATTAGATTCCTTGATATGTATCCATTCTAGAATTTTTTTCTCCCATCTGATGAGAACCTCTTGGAAGACATGGCCTCTTATAGGCCATGATCAAGGTCCTGAGCATAGTTCATTTTCTTGTGTCAATCTCGTTAAAAAACAAAAAAAGGTCCCCAGAGAATAGTTCCTTGTCTTGTGTCAAGCTCCTTAAAAAATGAAACAAGGTCTTATGAGTAGAGTTCCTTGTCTTGTATCAAGCTCGTTAAAAATGAAACAAGGTGCCATGAGGATAATTCTTTTACTATTTCAACCTTGTTAAAAATGAAATAGTTTCCTATGAGCATAGCTTCCTCTATGTTTCAATATCATATAAACATGAAACAATCTTGATCATATTTCTTTTCCTTTGTCAAGATCATTAAAAAATAAAAAAGATCCCCTTTCGATTCAATTCTTTGATTATATCTTGTAAATTCCCATTTGAGTCTTTCACTTGATCTCGTAAATGAACCTTCATTACATCCACTCAGTAACCAGTAGTCTACTTAGGTGAATTAAATGGAGCTTGGGAGGCATGTGCTTCAAATTGAGTCATTATGCTGGGGGAATTAAATTCTTTTCAAGCACAATTTTTTCTCTGTTTTAAGCTTGTGTAAAAATGAAACCAATTTCAAGCATAGTTTCCCATGTTTCAAGCTTCTGTGAAAATGAAACCATTTCCATCCTAGATTGCCATTTTTATCAGTATGTTTTTTCTATATAATCCTTGTTTTTATCATTCCATTGTCACCATCTGTTTGGTTGATCATATGCTTTCAATTGGTTTTTACCCTTTCCTGAGAAAATTTTGTGATGAGTGGTTTTATTAGCCAACCTCTTGACCTCTATGTGTTTTGAGTAGTTCCATCATGACCGAAAATGGTTGCTACCCTTTGTACCACTCATACCCCCAGGAGGAGTCATCTTTCAGCACTTTTCAGACTCCTAAAATATGAAAAGATTGTCGAGTACTTGTCTTTTAGAACTAGTAAAAATACATGAAAAGACGTCTACTCTGTATAAGTTTAACCCTTTTCCGAATTGAGATAGACTATTTATGAAAAAGGAATACCTTATTTGAACATGACTAAGAGGTTCTCTTGAGTATTTTTTTCTACATTTTCTAACTCAAGAGACTATCTACAAAAAGGGACATCTGGATTTTTCTTTTTCGCCTCTTTTTCAAACTCTCTAAACATGAAAAATATGTTGAGTTTTACCTTCACTGGACTTGCTAAAACATCAAAAAACGATGGACTTGTCGAACATAACAAGACCAAACCACTCCTTCTCAGGGTTCGTTAAATATACTCAGAGGGATTCATTTGAAATATGAACGTACAAATCAAGCATATGTTATCCTCCTCAATCTTGTTAAAAAAAAAGAGGTACTAACCAGTATGGTTGGGGAAATTTGGAAAATAGAGTATTCCATTTGCTAATGGAAGTGATTCACTCTTGAACATGAAACTCTTCCACTTCATCTCAGTGGTTATTGGGTTGGGTAATCTACTTGTCATTTAGTTCATCATATCTTTTGAAAGTCTCCATTTCGGTTTTGGGTCAATACTGCCAACTCTCTTCAGTGTCGTTGGTGTGTTCAAGAGAATTCATTCAATTGATATCCATTACAATAATCTTAAGTCTTCATTCCATGTTTTCCTTTTCCTAATCCAGTTCCATATTATCATCATTCTGTCTCAATCATGATACCCTTTTCATTTATTTGATGAGGGATACATCAAGGCCCTCCTACAACAGGTCTTTTCCTGTCGACATCAGCACATCATCTAGGAAGTTGACTTAGAAACAACCCTTTGGTACCTTGGTTCTTATATACATCAGTGGAAATTTTCCTTTCTCTCGGCGATAGGTTTACATCAATGGCCTTCGACCAAAATAATTTTTGTGGTGTTCGACATCAACTCATTTATTCACACCATACAGAATGTACTGTAGTACCTTGAGATCCATTAGCGTCATCAGTGGTTTCTCTCACGTATGTTAACGACTTACATAATTTTTCAATAATCATATTGTGTCTACCATGTTCGACCTCAATTCATTGATTCACATGGTTTGAATCGTACGTTGGTTGGTTGTGTAGAAGAGATAGAATACCCTAGATCTAGTTTCATCGATCCAGGCTACGATTTCAGGAGTTATACAAAGATCACAATGTATGATGGCCATGATCATATAGAAAGTCATCCAGTCATGGGTCCACTAGTTGTATCTTTGGATGCGTATTTTGATCATTGTACATGTTATGTTAGCTTGGGTGTTGAGTATGGGTATGTCTCCCTCAGCAAAAAGATGTCATGATGTAATGTATTGTAACAGATGAAGCTCTCCAGTTGTTCTTGATCCTAACTTGTCACGAGGTAACGCACTTCAGTCATCAACCATCATTTCTAACTTTTCACTTTAGGGGGAAATCTTTTATAGCCCAATTTGTCACACCCAGTCAATAGGCCTCCTAATGGAATCAATAAACATCCTATTCCCCCTTGTCAACATCATTGCATAAATCCCTAAGTATGCCTCCTTCATTTCCCATAATTCATGCCTGAAACAGCATCATCTAAGCCATTTTTATGACCAACACTCCCTGGCCTCCTTTTGGACATCATTCACCTACAGGTTGCTCCATTGTGTCATGCGTTGATCGCCTATAGGTTGCTCCCCTTTGCACCTACATTGGTTCTAGAAATTCGGGAAAAAGAGAGAAATTTTGGAAGCCTCTTCTTCCAAAAGCTTCCAATTTTTTTATATCCATTTACCTCAAATAAAACATTCAGATCCTATCCCATCCTTCTTTGGATTTTCCATCCCTTATCCTTTGATCCCATCCTCCCATCAAAGGTGAATCTAAAACCTTATATTGATAATTGAATAAGAACTCCCGACTTACCCCACTCCTCTATATATTTACAACCTTCCATATGCATGGGGTTGGCTTTTGGAGAGTGATTCTACCCTTATGTTTTTATGGTGAAGATTTATCATTCCATGCATTTAGGGTGATTGGAGGTGCACATTGTGACAAGGAAATGACAAGAGAGCTTGGAGGAGCTCTTCTACAAGATCAACACCTATTTGAGGTTGTAATCTCCTTCCATTTATATTAATGCAAATAATTCTTTGTTTTCCTATATGTGATGTTGTTATTTCATATATTTTCAATACCATGTTGATCTATTGAATAGAGTACTTAAATCACACTACATAGATCTCATATTTTTTGGCTTGTGTCATCTGAATGTGTAGGTTCTAATTTTGGCAATCAGAGCTTGAATTGGAGCATTCAAGCTGAAGGAGTGAAGCATGCGAAAGATTCCAGGTAGGCTTCATTCTGCCATCTATTTAATTTAAATAAAGCATTGGGTTCCTTGTCTCTCTATTACTCTAGGTTGGCCATCGAACCCAGGGGAGATACTTTTGTCCACAATCGTAAATCACACATAACAAGTGTTAATATTAACATTAATGCTAATATAAACTTTAATATTAATATGTCAATATGTCAATATTAATATTAACATATACTTTAATATGTTAACGTTAATATTAATGTTGAAATAAAATGTTGATGGTAATTTTGATATTTATATATGCATAATAATGTTAATATAGAACAATAAGTAATAGTTTTTGGTTTACCATTATCAACCATAGTTAACAACAATTGATGTTAAATTAATGTTAATGTTAAATTGGTTTATAATGGTTTTTCATGGTTTTTCATGGTTGACCATTGTTACATGGTTACAATAATGTTACATTAATGTTAACCATGGTTGATATGAAATTAATCATAATGTTAATGTCGATATTACATGAATGGTTGATGGGGTTAACCATGGTTGACTTCAATTGATCATGATGTCCAATAATTACACTGTTTAACCTTAATTGACATGATTAACAATGATTACCATGGTTAACCAAGGATTAAGGGGAAAAATATTTTTTACTTGGTTTACCATATGTGAACATGGTTGACCAAGACATGTGTTGATTTATTGATCATGATTAACCATGGTTGAAGAGGGTTGATGAGTTTGATCATGGATGATAAAGTTGACCAAAGTTGAAAAGGGTTGAGTAAGAGTTGACCATGGTCAAACATTAATGTAACAATATATTAATGTTACATTGATTTAACAATATTATATTAATGTTACATTGATATTGACCATGGTTTACCATTATTAACCATGGTTAGGAATGATTGATGTTACATTAATGTTAATGTTAATTATACATTGGATGATAATGGTTTACCAATGTTGACCATTGTTACATGGTTACAATAATGTTATGTAAATGTTGACCATGGTTGACCATGGTTGATATTACATTAATATTAGTGCAAATGTTGAAATTACATGAATGGTTGAAGTGGGTTGTTGGGTTGAACATGGTTGACCTTAGTTGACCATAATTTCCAATAATTACCCTCGTTGACCTTAGTTGAGTATGATTAACAATTATTAACATGGTTAATCAAGGATTAAGGGGAATATTATGGTTTACCGAGGCTAGAAAGTGTTGATTGTGGATGAAAATGCTTTACTAAGCTTGATCATGGTAAATCATAAATATAACAATTTATTTATGTTACACTAATCTAACAATCTAACATTAATGTTGTCACTTGAACTACATTGTTACATTAATGTTGACCATTGTTAGTGTTACATTAATGTTAATGCTAATGGTACATTAATGTTAGAAAAATAGTTTTAGTAATGGTTGGAGAGCATTGATGAGGTTGAACATTATTGAGGAGGGTTGACCAAGAACGTCATTGTTGACTTTGTTTTTTAAGGTTGACTATGACTTTAGATGTGTCACATTGTGATGTCAAATTTTAGTTTTTATGTTTAGTGTTTAAGTATTTACATATATAATTATTTATTAAAAAAAAATTAAAAACAAAATTTTGTTTATTTTACTTTCCTTTATTTCATTATCAAATTTTATTAGTTTAGTTAATATTTATTAATTACATAATGTTATTTGGTCAATTATTTAACTATATATGACTATGTTTAACCATGTCAATTATGGTTAATTATTTTTTACCATAGTTAACCAATGTTAAAGATGGAAGAGAATGGTTGACGCATTAAATTATGGTTGACTAGGGTTGACCAAGATAACTACTCAATTTGTGTTCATCACATTGTGACATTGATTTATATTTGACACATAGTGACGTCAATATTGTTTGTCACTAATATAAAGTTTTTATTTTTAATTTTATTAATTTATATTCCTTGCCATTTTATCTATATTTCAATTGTATTTCCAACTTTGCTTTTTCACATTATGACCTCAATGTTGTTATTATTATATTGCAACATGGAAAGTGATTTTTTGGTCATCCAAAATACAACATTAATTTTTGTTTGTCCCATTGTGACATCGATATATGTTTGTCACGTAGTGAATTCAACCCTTATTTGTCACATTATCAAATTTCATTACTATGATAACTTCAATGTAAAATTATACAATCATAAATTCAATGTAATTATTAAATCATATAAATGCATCTCCTCTATCTATCAAGACATTCAAATATGGTCCTTTTGCATATTTTCATTCATAATATAAATATAACATAATATATATGGAATTAAAACATCAATTTAATGTAACTCAAGCATAAGGTTATAACATATAAGAATAAATAGAATTTAATTGATAGGAGTGGAAGTTAATATAATTAGAACCATAGAAATATGAATAGTATTCATATCTGAATTTTAACATAACCATATGAAGGGCATACAATATATAGTAGAAAGTGTTAGACTCCTGTATTTCAAAGTATCACTAGGTGACTGATTATCTTTTCAGGTCTTTCATACTGAAAATAATATTCCATGGCTATCATTTATTTCCAGGAAAAATGGGAAATCCCGACTCACAAGAGCTTCAAAAGAATCTATGTGCCTTTCAGTCCAGTAGAAGGGGAAAATGTTGCTGATAAGGTGTGATGGTGATCAAAATTCATTTCTGCCCTCATTCCATTTCATTCACCAACTAGTTCCCCACCACCTAGACCTGCTACTTATGTTGTATACTGCCTCAGTATATAGAATATTATTGATACTCACAACCATGTGTTGGAAATATTGTCATTGATGGAAAAGGAACACAAAGCAGCAGCACCAGAACTATCATTAAGCCAAGGATAAACATTAGACCATTAGTGAAGAAAAAGGCAACAAAGAAGCAGTTAAGGCAGAAAAAAAACAAAGGCGGAGTCATGAACGTGTTGGGCAGAGTCGTGAACGTGATTGGTTCAAGTCGTGCACGTTTGGGTCGAGTCATGAATGCTAAGTAGGGAAAGTCGTGAACGTGGGTAAAGTAGTGAAAGAGTCAAGTATTCTACGAACAACTAAGAAACAAATGAGAAAATCCAAAGAAACAAAGTCGGCAAACCCCAACAAGAGAGCAGTGAGGACCATTGGATCTGAGCATCAATCAATGGTGGAGATTAAATCGCATATCGCATATCAGCGAGTTTTACATTTATAAGTTAAAAAATTGCAAGTTAAATTGTTTAAGTTGCAATGCGATTAGTCACAAAAATTGCGAAATGTAAAGTGCGGGCGATGACGTGGTATGCTGATGTAGAAAATGACATATCCTGAACCCCACATACTGTATTTAATTTATGATGACGTGGCAGGCTAACACGACAGATGATGTGGTAGTGACATGGCAGATGGCGTGGCCTTGGCCTACATACCGCACATCGCACATCGCACATCGCATAAGATAAGTTTATTGTTAAACATTAAAAGTTGCGAAGTGCGATAAAGAGGCCCAGATGAGATGTAGTTTCAAAGGAAAAATATAAAGGATTTCAAATCCGTATGCAAATCCTTTTCTGTGTTAAATCACATTGGAGGAAGAAAAGGAGATTACAACGTAAAATATATGGAACACGAAGGGTGATGTGAGATGCCAGGTGGGACCCGATCGCAATCGCAAATCGCAAATATTAAAATATAAGTGCAAAGGTAATTGTTAAAACCGTCGAAGTGTGATGTGCGATGCAGTAGGTCTCGATCGTAAACCTCAAAGTTCAAAGGATAATTGCAAGAGGTAAGTTTTAGAATCACCGAAGCGTGATATGCAATGTCGGTGGGACCCAATCGCATACCGCAGAGCGCGCATCGTAAGTTTCAAAAGATAAGTGTTAAATAAAAAGTTAAAGACAATGAAATGCAAAGTGCAATGTTGGCGCGGATGTGATGTGGTTCCAAGATGAAATCTTAAGGATTTCCATTCAAGGCATATGAAGTTTGTATGCTGTTTCGTGAAGAAAAGGGGCTAAGCATGACAACAGGGGTCTGAAATGGGCGGTACCCATTACCTCCCACTCATCCATGTGTCACACCCTCACAATTTCATACCCCCCTCTTTATTACCGCTTACCACCTGAGACCCCCTCCGAAAAGTTGTTCATTTGGCCTCCAAACCGCCGTTGCATTAGTTTGAACATTACCACTACTGCTGCACCATGTTCACCATAATCCCCTCACATCCGGGTTTATGAGGTTTGTGATCTAACAATGGGTTAGATAACTTGTTATGCTTTTTAAGAACCTCCCACTCAGTTAAACAAATAAAAGATCTAGCTTGTACTTGACTTTTGCGGAAATTTTTACTTGAAACGGGTGTATGATTTTTAATTGTTTAAGTGTCTTAAGTCCATTTGTTTTGGTTGAAATTAAACATGTGTAACATAAATATAATGCAGCAAATAAAAATCCACACATAACATCAAATTTAATCTAGGAGTTCACCCGAATATCTTGGGCTACGTCTACTTGAGCTCTTGTCATCTTGACTCGGCTCTTTGGGATTATGGCAAAATTTCCTTTACAAGTTCCAAACTTAACTCAAATGGTTACTAAACTAAACCAATGGGCTTAGAATACCATCTATATCCCTGTCATGGTTGTCATCACTCTGAAAAAATATCTAGGCTTCCTTAGACTTGATTCCTTCTATCGGTGCTCTTCAGCTACCCTAAGCTTCTCTATGGAACTAACTCCTTCAGATTCCTTTTTCTATCCTTGAATCCTCACATAATATCTCCAACACATATCATACCTCCAAAATGTATTGATCATTTTCTTCAAAAGATCACTTCATCCCCAATCTAGGCCTCCCTCCACAGTTTGCCCAGGGCTGCCCAAACTTCCCTATGGAACTTTGACCTTAAGAAGTCTTCAATTAGCTCTGAAAATCCCTTAATTAGATTTATAATTCCAAATATAGTCAGAATAGACTATTGGTTCACTGAAAATGGCCTTTGGCTGCTCCGGTTTCGCCTCCAACACCTGGTGGCACCCCCTGGCTCTTGGGTCAAATAAAACTTCTCTATGGGTTCTCAGCCTCTAGAAGTCCACAAAATATTCTGAAACCTCCATAAATGGGTTACTAATTCTCATTATAGTCATATATGACTATTTTTTTGCTACATAAGGCCTCTAGATGCCCTAACTAGGCCCCGAATTGTTGCTGGCACTTGCTGGCCCTGGTGGCCCCTGGAACTTCACTGAAGCATCTCAGATTTCAAAAGTCCTCTATAGGCTCTAAAAACCACACCATTAATTTTATAATGTCTGATACATCCAAAATTGACTATTGGATTCCTGAATAAGGCCTCTAGCTCCCCTGGCTAGGCCTCAAACTCCTACTGATCCATGGTGGCCCTCGTGGCCCCTAGAACTTATCTAAAGCAAAAAAATGCTCAAAATTCCTCTGATGGCTTTGAAACCCTCACCAATGATTCTGGAATGTCTGAGATAGTTGAAATTTACTATTCACACTCTCAAAATTGGTCGAATCTAGCTCAAGATAGAGCCTGAACTCATTTTGCCCAATGACACCCAAAAAAGCTCCACTAAATGTGGAGAATTGGACTTAACTCCAGTTAAATTTGGTAATTTTGAAATTTATGGTGGTGTGCCAAATATCCCACCAGTCTAACGATTAGTGGTTAATGTGACTGCCATCGTGTGGGCACATGCATTGAAAACTGCACGGTTTCATTAAATGTTGGAGTGGATAAATCGTAATAGTCGGCAGACTTATCAAGAATTACATGTGAACACTCCACGCGCTATAATGATTAACAGTTACCGACGAAGGTTAGCCTGTGGTTCTGGGTGCTTTTTCACACAGGGAGGGGCTGGCCCTTGGGGCCGACCCCTCTAGACCCCCAAACCGGTGTTCAATACATGTTAATTAAAACACGGTGACAAGTATTGTTAAGAAGCACTACACAGCCCAACGGTAAAGTGTGGGTGCTATAGGCGAGAGGTCACTAGATCGATCCCGACCAGCTCCAAAAAAAAAAATTTGACCATTCCTAGGCCACATGGTGGCCTATGGGCTTGCCACGTGGCAGCCTTCAATTGGTCCGAATAAAAAATAGTCAACCAATTGCCCAATGATACAATGCCACTTGGCATGACGTGACTTGCCCATACAGAATATTTTAGGGAATATTCCAGGAAATTCCCTAAAATATTCTCTTTTTTGAATTTTTCCATAACCAGTCAAACTTGGTAAAAGTCCAAAAATAGCAGTTTACTGGACGTTTCAAACTGCGATAACTTCTTCATATGGTGTTGGTTTTTCGAACCGTTCACGGTACTGGAATCAGGAAAATGAGATCTATTCGGTCGCTAAGGTTTGGAACACTTATGACTACTTTGAATTTTGAGCTATCACTTAGGTCCATGATCCAATTTTGATCACACCTCCCCATTGGGAATCTTTTGGACACCAAAAGACTAATAAACTAATCTGTCCAGTAGACGAGAGTACATCACCCTCTTATTTTCAACCTCCATACACTTTCCTTGCATGCTAGTTCATTTGAACCACAACTCGAAGGTAGTCGACACTTCCCTTCTTGGATATGCGTGTCCTCCTGTCAAGAACTATCTTCCTTGAAATCACCTAAAAATTTTATGGCGAGAAATTTATAGAAGGTAGCTGAACATCGCTTCCTTGATCATTGATCCAAGGTGGCTCAAACAAATGTGAGATTACAGCATAAATACTTGCATACTTGACTGAAATTTTCATATGTACAAATGAAAGTATGTCTTACTGTGTCAAGAAGTCAAACCACTTCTCACCAAGCCACTTCCACGACGACTTTTGCTGCTGAAAATCTTCTTCATGTGAAACATTTGTTCTCACATCAATGACGGAATCCTTGGTTCCACTTTCCCCAGTATTTTTGTCCTCTTGCTTCATGTGCTTGGGACGATTAGTTGGATGTAATGTCCAACATTGGGAAACAACATGTCCCCTCTTTTGGAAATGTGTGCAAGTCTTATGCACATTCTTTGCAAGTTGCCTTTTCCTCAACTCCTTCCTGTATGCCTTCATCCTCTTCCAACATTTTGAAACAACATGGTTACACAGACCACAAAATGCACAACAACTCTTTCTTCCATTCAAACATGCAGAATTTTCATGCTTTGCAGAAACATAATAAACTTGACTATGGGAAGAATTATACCTCACATGTTGCTTTGCATGTCCATGTTTTTTACCTTCATGAGGAGATGAACTAATAGAGGCTCCATCTTTCTTTTGCAGACCAACATCAGTGTTCATGTCTTGAAAACTGTCTGAACTCACATGCTTGTCATAAGCTGCATGTATACAATATTTTTTCTACAACATAGGCTTTAAAAAATGGCAATCAACTTGAAAACAAACTTGACATGTTTGTGTTTTATAACTTGGAACAAAAGTTCTCTTTGAAGTTGCCTCAAATGCCTTCATGGCTATGAATTTTTCACCATTAAATTGAACATAACCAAGACCAAATTTATTAGGTTGTTCCTCAACCAAAATAGGATCTATCATGCCTTGTGCATGCTTGCCTAAACCCTTGCCTTCGTAGCCAATTTTAAACATTAACTTGGACCCTATACCTCAAGTGTGCTTTTCAAATGAATCAACACATCTTTCTGAAGAGGAAACTGAAGACAAATTAGAGTGAATTACCTCTGCTTCAGGCATGTTCTTGGTTAAAGAATATTGAGCTTTATGGAGCCACATCTCCATCTCATGCATTCTTTGAATAATTTCTTCCTTCTCTTGCTTCATAGAAAACAATTTCTCACGAAGTCCAGTGCTTTCTCTTCTATCTTCAAATAGAATTTGCACCATGTCCTTCAGCATGTAGAAGTATCGCTTCATGTCTTCATCGAATAATCTTGTGAAGGAGGAGGATTTGGAAACCTCACTTGAAGAAGTTGTTATCTTATAAAAATGAACAAAAATAACTTCAACAAAATTCACAAAGCTTTCAAAACAATTGACAAAGCTTTTGAACAAAAAGGTTGTAGATTCAAAGATCTTCTTCAAGCAGCCTTTTGCAAGCAAACCCTTTTGTGCTTCAAGGGTTGCCTTGAGGTCCTTTGGGTAAGGAAGATGCATTTAAACCTTTCTTCCTTCTTGTCCTCTTCTGGACTTAGTTATCAGTAGCTTTCCCTTCACCTCTAGCAAACTCAAGCAACAGTCAGTTTTCAAACAGTCAAACAGTGAAATTCTTTGCACTATTTAAACACCTTTCAAGTCAAAACAAGCAAGATATTGCTTTGTCAATCAAGAAACGAAGTGCTCTGATACCAACCTCATATAAAAATGGGTTGCATAATTTTTTGTTCTTTTCAAGAACCTCCCACTCAGTTAAACAAATAAAAGATTTAGCTTGTACTTGACTTTTGCAGAAATTTTTACTTGAAACAGGTGTGTGATTTTTAACTGTTTAAGTGTCTTAAGTTCATTTGTTTTTTCTGAAATTAAGCATGTGTAACAAAAATATAATTCAAAAAATAAACAACCACACATAAAAACAAATTTAATCTAGGAGTTCACTCGAATATCTTGGGCTACGTCTCCTTGAGCTCTTGTCATCTTGACTTGGCTCTTTGGGATTATGGAAAAATTTCTTTTAGTACAAGTTCCACACTTAAATCAAATGGTTATTGAAATGTACCAATGGGCTTATAATTCCATCTATATCCCTGTCATGGTTTTCATCACTTTGAAAATAGATCTAGGCTTCCTTAGACTTGATTCCTTCTGTTGGTGCTCTTGAGCTACCCTAAGCTTCTCTATGGCACTAACTCCTTCAAAATTATTTTTCTGTCCCTGAAACATCACCTACTATCTCTAACACATATCAGACCTCCAAAATGGACATATCATTTACTCCAAAAGAGCGCTGCATCCCCAATCTAGGCCTCCCTCTACGGTTTTCCCAGGGCTGTCCAAAACTTTCCTGTGGCACTTTGACCTTCAAAATTCTTCAAATGGCTCTAAAAATCCATTCATTGGATTCAAAATTCCAAAAATTGTCAGAATAGATTATTGGTTCACTAAAAATGGCCTTCGACTACTCCGATTTCACCTCCAACACTTGGTGGCACCCCCTGGATCTAGGTCAAAGAAAACTTCTTTGTGGGTTCTTGACCTTGATAAGTCCTAAAAATATTCTAAAACCTCTATCAATAGATTCAGAATGATCATTAGAGTCATAAATGACTATTGGTTTGCTGCATAAGGCCTCTAGCTGCTGCTGGCACTTGTTGGCCGCGGTGGCCCCTAGAACTTCAATGAAGCATCTCAGCCTTCACAAGTCCTCTACATGCTCTGAAAACCACACCATTAGTTCTAGAATGTCTGAAACATCCAAAATTGACTATTGGATTTCTGAATAAGGCCTCTAGCTCCCCTGGCTAGGCCTCAAATTGTTGTTGGTCCATGGTGGCTCTCTTGGCCCCTAGAACTTCTCTGAAGCAAAAACCCACTCAAAAGTCCTCTAATGGCTTTTAAACCCTCACGAATGAGTCTGGAATGTCTGATATAGTCGAAATTGACTATTCACACTCCCAAAATTAGTCGAATCTAGCTCAAGATTGAGCCTTAACTCATTTTGTCCAATGACACCCAAAAAAGCTCCACTAAATGTGGAGAACTAGACTTAACTCCAGTTAAATTCGGAAATTCCATAATTTCTAGTGGTGCACCAAATATCCCACCAGCCTAACGGTTAGTGGTTAATGTGACTGCCATCGTGTAGGCACATGAACCGAAAACTGCACAGTTTCATTAAATGTTGGAGCGGATAAACCGTAACAGTCGACGGACTTGTCGGCATTTACATGTGAACACTCCACATGTTGTAAAGGTTAAAAGTTACTGCTGGAAGGTTAGCCTATGGTTTCGGGTGCTTGGTTACACAGGGAGGGGCTGGTCCTCGGGGCTGGCCCCTCCGGACCCCCAAATCAGCGTTTAATACACGTTAATTAAAATGCGGTGACAAGTATTGTTAAGAGCCACCACACAACCCAACGATAAAGCACTGGCACTACAGGCTGGAGGTCACTGGATCGATCCTGGCCTACTCTAAAAAAAATTGTTTGACCATTCTTGGGCCACTTGGCGGCCTCTAGGCTTGCCACGTGGCAGCCTCCAATTGTTCAGAATAAAAAACAGTCAACCAATTGCCTAATGATACAATGCCACTTGGCATGACCTGACTGGCCCATACGAAATATTCCAAGGAATATTTCGAGGAATATTATAGGAATATTCCCTGAAATATTCTATTTTTTGAAATTTTCCATAACCAGTCAAACTTGGTCAAAGTCCAAAAATTGTAGTTTACTGGACTTTTCAAATGGTGATAACTTCTTCATACGGTGTCGGTTTTTCGTACTGTTCACGATGCTGTAATCAGGAAGACGAGATATATCCGGTCTCTTAGGTTCGACACACTTCCAAATGCTTTGAATTTTGAGCTATCACTTAGCTCCATGATCTAGTTCTGATAAGTTTGTGTGCCATTTTATGAAGAAATACGCCAAAACATGGCAGAAGGACTTGTAATAGAATAATCCTCGAAAAGGTGTGCAAGCAAAGGAGGTCAAGTTGGGAAAAGGGTGTTCATACAGAACACATAAGAATAATCACCCAAATAATGAAAAGTAACGAGCACTGCACCATATTTAATTACCAAATGCCAGTTTTCTTAAAAGTAGGGCCAGATGTTAGAGCCACCATCGGTTACCTCTTCGTGACCATCACACCCACCTCTAAGCTTACTATTTGATCTTACGAAGAGCCATCGAAGCTTTTGGATCCATGAAGACCTGCCCAAAATTAATTCTACAAGCGGTGCTTTTGTCAGAGATTTCTGTTTAGGCCTTGCATGGCCACACTTGTCCATTTTCTCTTAAATTATAATCAATGAAAGGTTTCCGAGTGAGGTAGGGCAACCGACTTAGTCTCTAGATAAATACTGCATACCTTAGCAGTATCAAGGGTTGGAAAATTGGACCCTGCTGAAACTTGCACTATAAGAAGTATTGGAGCACTATAACTGTTTGCGTTGGACATCAATAATAAGAGACTGTTCACAGGATTCTTGAGCTATGTTAATGGTGATGTTTTTCCTCTATGTTAATTTTTTTTCTCTGCCTTTTCATGTTGTGCATCAATTTATTTGATTTCAAAACATAAATTTTAGATTAAGATTTGCTAAGAGAGCACCTTAATTCTGTCTATGTTTGTTATCTTAATGTTTTTCTCTAAGACTTGAATGCAGAATTCAGAGACGATCTGCTTTGCATTTACGTTGAACCTTAATCTCCTCCTCCTTTCCCATTTCACACTACTAGTAAGATCCAGTATGCATAGTTAGCTTGCCCTGTGAATGCCCTTGAAAATTTGATGCACAATTCAACCTTTGACTCCATAGCCCAATGGATTAGTCTCACAGATCTATCTGTCCAACCAAAAAATTAATCAAAACAAACAACCCTCATAATCTCTAAAACTAGCATAATATCAGCATGTATAATTATCAAGTTAAATCATAAAAGAAGGGGGAGCACTCTCTGAGTCTAGGAAGGCTAGATTCTGAATCCAAAGTGGTTTGATGTTGTCCACTATCGTTTTCTCTTTCCAATCTTACAAACTATAGGGCGATAACATAATGGTGACCATACTAGGGATGAGTTATTGAAAATCTTAATATTTCATCAGAACTCAAAAACCCCAGTCAAAATATTGTATGATTCAAGTATTTTCCAAGATTGGTACCTGGTTGTTGATGGTGGACAACGGCCAGACACAAGAAATTTGAAAGCATCCACCTGGCAACTCCACAGTTTTCAGTTGACTGAAAAACTCCACTAGTAGAAGAATCCAGATTGGTTGTGAATATACAGTGACCCCACTCTCTGACTGATTGAAAATATGGATCCAAGAATACAACGCAGGTATGCTCCAATGAATAGAGATCACATTCCTGGATTCCCACACAAAATGCCTCAGGTAAATTGGCAAAGAAATCTTCCTATTTTTCAAGATGAGAATGTTGATGCTGCTTCTTTACATCTCAATAAATTTCATATACATTCATGGAAGTTGAAGGTCAAATGTCATGAGGACTTCCTCATGAAGACGTTCATGGAAACATTCGAAGGGAAAGTGAGAGAATGGTAAGAAGGTTTGAACCTTGGTAGTTTGTTTTCTTTAAAATATTTCCACAAGGTGTTTTATGAGCATTATAAAGAAAACTATCCATATTTATCATTAGCTGAAAATTATTGTGATCAGTCTGAGGATCTCATACAATACCTTGTAAATATTGATGAAGATCTAGGAAATTGGCATACTGAGGATCTCTTAGAAGAAATTCATGAATTTCATTCTCAAGTTAATTGTCGTGATAACCAAGAGAATTCAATTGAAAATGAAAGCCATCAAGAAATTGAAATAGATCCACAGGATCTCTAAGTGGAGTTAAATGATAATTCATCTTCTCTTTTGTGTGAGGCTAAAGAAGACATTCAATATCATTATTAGTCTTCACAAGAGAAAGAAAAAGATTGTTGTTCAATCCAATGAAAACAAAGTCTGCCTCCTCCTTTAACTGAAGAAGAAATTAATCAGATTCTAAGCATGCAACCAACCTCTAAATTTTTATATAATGAAGAGATCATTTATATTTGTTCTACTCCTGATTTATGTACTGAAGAATTTCCTCTTGAAGAAATAGAAGAATAGATTGATACTGATGTTGTTCTACCTTCTCAAGAAAGCCTATTGCCAGAAAGTGCTCCTATTCATCAAAATGATGGCCTTCAAATAGAATTCAACCAACTCAGTCAAGACATATCAAGTTTGCTTGAGGACAACATAGTGGTATATAATGAGGATGCCATGTCATATGGCCATGAAGAATGCGTAGATATTCTCTTTCAGAAGGATCCTGAGCATGACAAAGTGGAACAAGGAGTAGTCTTAGATGAAGTTTGTTATTTAAATCCTCAGGGCTAGCTATCATTCCAAGATCCTTTTTCTAGTTTCTTAGAATCATCTAAAGGATTATGCTATGCTAGGAATGGTTTGTTGCAGAGTTTAACGAAAAGTGTGAGCACTATTGTTCAAAGGAAAGTAAGATGGGATTGGCCCTTTTGTTTTTTAAGCCTTCTAAAAAAAGTGAACAATAATCAATCATGTAGTAGTTTACTTGATTGGTTGCATTGGAGAAAGGAGTTCACTTAGTGTATATATCATCTCCAAGTTAGATTAGGGTAGGTAGGTGTGCTAATAATCTCGATACTCTGAGCATCCTTCAAATTTTAGTTTAGATTGCTTTTCATTTTCAGATCAGTATGTTTTAGACTTTAGCTTCAACTCAGTTCTAGTTTCACCATTAAAGTTTTCAAGGTGCAAAAATATGTTTAGCTTGATGGATTGCAGTGGATAAGTTCAATTGTAGTTTTAGTTCATATTTTAGTATGCTAATAAGCTGGCTGTCCAAGCATGTGGTCTATTTTTATCAGTCAAATTAGGAGGAAAAATCAGCTAGTTTCCAGTCACTAAGTTGCCTGACAGATAAAGATACAAGTTATGGGATCAACCCATTGGATCAGGATACTATTCAACAGTGTTATTGACACCTCTTGAAGGGGCTACCATCCCCAACTGGAGCCACTGTTAGACTCCTGTATTTCATAATATCACTAGGTGACTGATTATTTTCTCAAGTCTTTCATACTGAAAATAATATTCCATGGATATCATTTATTTTTAGGAAAAATGGGAAATCCTAACTGACAAGAGCTTCAAAAGAATCTATGTGCCTTTCATTTCAGTATAAGGGGAAAATTTTGCTGATAAGGTGTGATGGTGATCAAAATTCATTTTTTTCCTCATTCCATTTCATTCAACAACTAGTGCCCCACCACCTAGACCTACTATTTATGTTGTATACTACCTCAGTATCTAGAATCTTATTGACACTCACAACCATGTGTTGGAAATATTGTCATTGATGAAAAAGAAACAAAAAGCAGCAGCACCAAAACTATCATTAAGGCAAGGAGCATAATTAGACCATTAGCGAAGATAAAGGCAACAAAGAAGCAGTTAAGGCAGAAAAAAAACAAAGGCAGATTCGTGAACGTGCTGGGCAGAGTTGTGAACGTGATTGGATCAAGTAGTGCATGTTTGGGTCGAGTCGTGAACGCTAAGCAGGGCAAGTCGTGAACATGGGAAAAGTAGTGAATGAGTCAAGTATTCTATGAACAACTAAGAAACGAATGGGCACAACCAAAAAACAAAGTCGACAAACCACAACAAGGGAGCAGTGAGGACCATTGGATCTGAGCATCAATCAACGACGGAGATTAAATCGCATATTTTATATCGACGAGCTTTACATTTATAAGTTAAGAAATCCCAAGTTAAACTATTTAAGTTGCGATGCGATAAGTCACAAAAAATGCGAAATACGAAGTGCGGGCGATGATGTGGCAAATGACATGGCCCGGACCCCACAGACCACAGTTAATTTATGATGACGTGGCAAGCTGACGCGGCAAATGACATGGCAAGCTGACATGGCAGATGACGTGGCCCTGGCTCGCATACTGCACACCGCAGATCGCATAGGATAAGTTTATTGTTAAACGTTAAAAGTTGCGAAGTGTGATAAAGAGGCCGAATGCGATGTAGTTTTAAAGGGAAAATCCAAAGGATTTCAAATCCGTATGCAGAGCCTTTTCTGTGTTAAATTGCATCAGAGGAAGAAAATGAGATTACAACGTAAAATCTATGGAACACGAAAGGCGATGTGCGATGCCAGGTGGGACCCAATCGCAATTGCAAATTGCAAATCTTAAAATATAAGTGAAAAGGTAAGTGCTAAAACCACTGAAGTGTGATGCGCGATGCAGTGGGGCCCGATTGCAAATCACAAAGTTTAAAGGATAACCGTGGGAGGTAAGTTTTAGAATTGCTGAAACGCGATATGCGACATGGATGGGACCCAACTGCATACTGCAGTGCATGCATTGTAAGTTTCAAAAGATAAGTGTTAAAGAAAAAGTTAAAGACAACAAAATGCAAAATGCGATGTTGGCATGGATGTGATGTGGTTCCAAGATGAAATCTAAAGGATTTCAAGTCTGGGCATATGAAGTTTGTGTGTTGTTTCGTGAATAAAAGGGGCTAAGCACGACAGCAGGGGTCCGAAATGGGAGGTATCCATTACCACCCACTCCTCCACATGTCACACCCTCACAATTTTGCACCACCCTCTCTATTACTGCTTACCACCTGAGACTCCCTCTGAAAATCTGTTTCCGCTGGCCTCCAAACTGCTGCCGCATTCGTTTGACCATTACCACTGCTGCTGTGCCATGTTCACTGTCATCCCCTCACGTCCGGGCTTATGAGGTTTGTGTGCCATTTTATGAAGAAATAGGCCAAAAAATGATAGAAGGACTTGTAATAGAATAAGCCCCGACAAGGTGTGCAAGAAAAGGAGGTCGAGTCAAGAAAAGCGCATTCATACAAAAAAAATCAGCATAATCGACCAAATAATGAAAATTAACCAGCGCTACACCAGATTTAGTTACGAAATACCAGTTTTTTGAAAAGCAGGGCCAGATGTTAGAGCCACCATTGGTTACCTCTTCGTGACCATCATAGCCACCTCTAAGCTTTATTTTTGATATTACTAAGAGCTACCGAAGCTTTTGGATCCATGAAGAGCTGCCCAAAATTAATTCTACAAGCGGTGCTTTTGTCAGAGATTTTTTTTTAGGCCTTGCATGGCCACACTTGTCCATTTTCTACTAAATTTTAATCAATGAAAGGTTGCAGAGTAAGGTAGGGCAACCGACTTAGTCTCTAGATAAATACTGCATCCCTTATCAATATCAAGGGTTGGAAAATTGGACCCTGTTGAAACTTGCATTGTAAGAAGTATTGGAGCACTGTAACTATTTGAGCTGGGCATCAATAATAAGAGACCGTTCACAGGATTCTTAAGATATGTTAATGGTGATGTTTTTCCTATGTGTTAATGTTTTTTCTCTGTCTTTTCATGTTGTGCATCAATTTATCTAATTTCAAAACATAAATTTTATATTAATATTTTCTAAGAGAGCACCTTAGTTATGTCTGTGTTTGTTATCTTAATGTTTTCCTCCGAGACCTGAATGTAGAATTCAGAGATGGTCTTCTCTACATTTACGTTGAACCTTAATTTCCTCCTCCTTGCCCATTTCACACTGCTAGTAAGATCTAGTCTGCATAGTTAGCTTGCCCTGTGAATGCCCTTGAAAAGTTGATGCACAATTCAACCTTTGACTCCATAGCCCAATGGATTAGTCTCACAACTCTATCTGTCCAACCACACAATCAATCAAAATAAACAACCCTCATAATCTCTATAAATAGCCTAATATCAACATGTATAATTATCAATTTAAATCATAAAAAGTAGAGAGAATCTTCTCTGAGTCTAGGAAGGCTAGGTCCTGGACTCCAAAGTGGTTTGATGTTGTCCTCTGTCATTTTCTCTTGCCAATCTTACAAATTACAAGGCAATAACAGAAAGGTTAAAAAAAATGAAAAGTTTATTTCAAAAATAATCGTGTTTTTACATCATAAAATTACATTTCCAAAATAATTTTGTAATGTTTATTTCCATGCAAAACATTATACAACCTATTCTAAAGTGCAGCCAGATTGATGACACTAAAAACACCAATTAACATCAAAATTATATGTGTGGCCCCTTTTCCTTTGTAGCCATTCTCTTCTCAATTTTTTTTTCTACTTCTTTATCACAAACATATAGTAAATATCTGATGATTGGCTCACCTCAGTTAAAAGCGGCAAGTGATCATCAAAAAGGTGGGTAGAGATACATTTCTTGTATCAATTTTATTTTGTATGTACCTAAAATAATTTCAATTACAATGATTGCATAAGTGAATGACATAAATTCTAAAATGTCTTCATTGTTCATATTTTTATGTCAATGAAAACAAAAATAATTAAAATTAGTTAATATGGTGTGCGTGTGTGTGTGTGTTAAATGGGGAAAATTTTAGGGGCTAATATTTGTAGGTAGGCTAATTTTCCTTGCTATTTCAAAAAAGAAGATTTGTGAATTTCCATTTTTTCTAAAAGTGACTTGCCAAAATTTAATAGTATAAATATATTTTACTTGAAAAATCGTCAAAATTTTATAGAGGATATTTAAAGTCATTATAAATTTTAATATTTTTACAAAAATATCGCCAAGCATTTTACAGAAAACATATTAGGGACTAGTAATATTCGCCAAGATTTATAAACTTTAAGATAAATTTATATCCTTAAAAATTTCTCTTGTTAAAAGAAATAAATTAATTTACATAAATTATAAGAACAAAGATTAATATAATCCAAGTATGAATACACTATTATTTCTTCCTCCCTTTTAAATTAAGTTGGAAATATAAAAATAATAAGTTCTTTCTTTTCTCTTACATTTAAAAGTGTGCAAATGTTACATGAATATGTATATTAACCATATTAGTAAATGTGGTTGTGCAAATAATTTAAAAAGAAATAGAAAATGTAAAATCACTCTCATGAAGAAAGGCAAGTTGAAATCTATAACAAAACGTTTGTATCTTTAAATACTATTAAAACCCATTGAAATTTATTGAAAAATGATTGAAAACTATAGGAAAAAATATAAAAAGTATTCAAATCATTTAAACATTATCGAAAACTATTACAAATTATTGAAGATATATATGTTACAATGATATAGAATTCAAACATTACTCTTCTTGCTTCCTATGTGTAAAATATGCATTGTTTCTCATCTTGGCATAACACTCAAAGAGAAAGGTGGTGAATTGTGTAAACCATCTATGAATTTGACTCTTGATATAGCTATAAAGGTCAAAATATGCCTCTCTCTATTTCCAATATCAATAGTAGCTCGTTTTAAATTCAACCCCCATGATTTGTGTCTAGTGAGGGTCCATGCCATCTTCAAAGGTATTGTTTACAATTCCTTTAATAACAAATGTTATAGGTATAATGTTTGGAGAAGTTTCACCGAATTAAACACCTATGTGCTTATAAAAAATAACTGTAGTGAATAGTGGAAGTTGAGAGGGCTTTGAGCCAGCCATATAGAAGATATATTGAATATATCCGAGTGCACCATTGACTAACCCAACCTCCACCCACAAGTTGCATTACAACATGCCATATTGTCTACGGCTTAATAAGACTTCACGTTACAATTCATCATTATCATTGCTAACTATTTTTGTTCGTCTAGTATGTTTTACAAAACATATCTAACTATTATGTAGAGTGGCCAAATTATTTATTGGAAACAAGTGAACTACAAAATGAAATAAACTATTTTCCGTTGGAGGCAAGTCAGTGTCAACACGTGACATGAGAATATCCCAATCATGTAGAAAGGGTTTTGCATTTCTAACATTATTTAAAATGTTACAAAAAGAGGGATGTTTCATATCATTTCCATGTTTCCAAAAAAATCTATCCAAAGTGACAAAATTATCGAATTTTTTCCACAAGACTCTCACTGTTGTTTTACCTACATACAAAGGTTTATCTTTGACAATAGGTAGTTTACCAAGGTCACCCACAAGAATCATGGATCTACCACCAAAAGGAGTTGACTTGTTATCTAGGAAGGTTTCTCATAAACGAGAATCTATCTATATGAATAACCTTGGACCTCTAAAGCTCATTTTAACAATAAATATATATCAAATGTGCCTCACTTCTTCTTAAAACATTGCTAGAGCCTAGCCATTGAGTGGTTTCATATATTTGATAGAAATTTTCAAAGCATAGTGTATTGTTTTTCCATGCATATAATCAACAATACCAGTTAGAGCGAGCAATAACAATGGACTTATACAAATTGCGGAAACCAATTACGATCACACAATCACATGAACAAGAAAGAGAAGGAATTTCAATCGCACAACACAAAGGTTTATCTGGGGAAATCCTTAGCTAAAAACCCCTCTATCTTTATATTGCATAAGTTAGAAAATATGAGAACAATACAATGTTTCTCTTAGGCTTGAGAGCTCTCTGCACTATCTTTGTTTGTCTCACTACCAACCTATGCACAAGCTTCTCTTGGCACACCTTTTTCTCATAAGCTCCACGCACGAACTTGTGTTTCCCATTGCTTGGTCTCACCAACTTGTGCTCACCAAAACAATATATAAACTTGTGCCTTCATTCCTCCTTTTAAAGGAAATTAGAGTGGTTAAATTTAGTGAGTTATTTAATTAAGTGATGATTTATTTTAGGCATTCTTCAGACTGCATGCACCATCCGTATGATTTGGATGATTAGATTCTTTAGACTGCATGCACCTCCTGTACAATTTGGACAATTATACAACTGACAATACACTTCCTTGTAACTCCAATATCAACTGGGTCTTTCTCAAAATTGACATGCATGAGTTATTTATGAGTGAATTATCGATTATTTGATTGATCACTACATGTGAATTAAATCTAATTTAATTCACTTGATCTCTCACTAGTTCTTGTATCAGTTAGACCTAGTTAAACTGATTTTAAATCAAATTAATAGGTTAATTAATTACAACTCAAAATAAACTCAACCAGGGCTCCTAACTTAGTAGGAGACACTCTACATGCCTCTAGTTTGACCCTCAACTCAAATTAATTGAACTAACTAAGTATTCCTAACTTATTTAACTCATACAAGTTTTCATGTGATGTGGAATTACAATTTACTTCTAATTTAATTAAGGGAAAATTAAATTTAGAAGTCTCTTCTTGTTTCCATTTTCAATATTTCTTGTTGCAAATTTCAACACTCCCTCTCAACAAGAAAGGAATTCAACTCTATCCCAATCCGATACCTTTGGAATGTTCTACATGCAACACTTCCCTCTAGTGTTGTTGCTACTACAACTTCTAAAAATGAAAAAAATCCAAATTGAATCAATTGTGATCTGTATGATGCATCTATCACTAGAGTCTCTAACTGCTACTAGCTACTGCACTGTCTACTAAAAACTCTGCGTTGATGTTGACTTTGCATTGTGCCATATGTACTACTGCCAATTCTACTCTATGATCCCTAGTATCTGACTATTTCTAGTCTCTGCATCTTTCACTCTCTCATCTGACTACGTCACTTCTACTAATCCATCCTACTATTGTGTTCTATGGGCCCCCATAGCAAGGTAATGATCCATGATACAAAACATCTCAATGGACCCTGCCAAAATTTCTGCACTCTTGGGACTATTTCTTTGCATCGCCCCACGTCTCTCCAAGAGGTATGGCTGCATGTGCTCCCTCTGCCTACTTGGCACAAAATATCCCCCTACTGTAGGTCTCTTCTTGAGTGGATGCCTCCACTCAATCTCCTCTTTTCTTCTCCAATTGTGGTTGCTCCACAACTTGTTGATGCTTCTTCTGAGGCTGCATGTTGAGAGGTAATTCATGCTCCCTCTCAACCACCAAGTCTCTAACATTTTCCTTGCCCCTTAAATATTTTCATGCATCTAGTACCTCAAGTGCATATAGGTTCTTGACTCGCACATCGATTTGTTTCATTTGTCTCGTGGCAATGTGTCTAAGGAAAACCTTCCCTTTGCTAAATATCACATCGTAGCCACGGTCTTCCAATACCGCGACAGAAACAATATTCTTCCTTAGTCCTGGAAAAAAAACACATCTGTGAATATGGACACTCTGGAAACTCAGATCCACGGTGTAATTTTCCCGCCGTCACAAAATTTTCTTAAAAAAAAAAAGAAAAAAGAAAAAAAAAAGAGAGAGAGCTTATTTTAAATCGGTGATATCTCTCTCATCTGAACTCCGATTTGGCCTATTGTTTTTTTGAATTTGGTTATTTATTCGCAAGGAATCCAGATATGGTATTTTTTTTTTAGAATTTTCAGATCTGCTCTGCAAAATCGCCACCCAAAACATTTGTGCAAAAAAAATGAAAAAAGAATCCCCAACTCTGCGCAAGAAAGTGCTTTGATACCATGTAGAAAATCCACGTAGATTCAAATTGATATTTATAATATGCTAAAACAAAATACTTGAATATACTCTACAAATTGCATAAACCAATTATGATTGCACAATCACATGAACAAGAAAGAGAAAGAATTGCAATCACACAACACAAAGATTTATCTAGGGAAATTCACAGCTAAAAACACCGCTATATTCATATTGCACAAGTTAGAAAATATGAGAACAATATAATTCTTCTCTCAGGATTGAGAACTCTCTGCACTATCTCTATTTGTCTCACTATCAAACTGTGCACAAACTTCTCCTGGCACACCTTTCTCTCACAAGCTCCATAGACAAACATGTGCTTCCCATTGCTTGGTCTCACCAACTCATGCTCACCAAAATAATGATTAAACGTGTGCCTTCATTCCTCCTTTTAAAGGAATTTTGAATGGTTAATATTAGTGAGTTCTCTAATTAAGGAATGATTTATTTTAGGCCTTCTTCTGATCACATGCATCACCTATACAATTTGGATGATTATATAACTAATAATACACTTCCCTTTAAGTCCAATCTCAATTGGGCCTTTCTCAGAACTGAAATGCATGAGTTATGTATGAGTGAATTATTAGTTATTTGATTGATCACTGCATGTGAATTAAATCTAATTTAATTCACTTGACCTCTCACTATAAGTGCATGTGAGTTAAATCTAATTTAATTCACTTGACCTCTCACTAGTTCTTCCATCAGTTAAACTAGTTAAATCGATTTTAAATCAAATTAATTAAGTTAATTAATTACAATTCAAAATAAACTCAACGAGGCCTCCTAAAAAGTAGGAGACACTTTACGTGCCTCTAGTTTAACCCTCAACTTGAATTAATTGAACTAACTAAGTCTTCGTGTTCCTAGTTAACTCGTACAAATTTTCATGTGATGTGAAATTACAATTCAATTCTAATTTAATTAAAATTAAATTAAATTTAGAAGCTTCTTCTAATTGCCATTTTTAATATTTCTTGTTGCAAATTTCAACAAACAAAGCCAAGTATGCGAACCTATTTTCAAACCTCAAAAACCTAGTACACAATCCAATTTTAATGGAATTAAATCAAATTACATGAATGACACTCGAGAAAAATACAACTACGTTCAGGTTCCAGAGCATACGTAGAAAGTGAGTTTGGAAACCTGTAGAAATTGTAACGTAATAGAGCTAAACCCACTGGTATTTTTTGTGTGTAAAATTAATTGAAGTATCAATATATGAATTGCTTGTCAAATGTACACACTAGTCAAATTTGTGTAATGAATTTTATAGAGGTTTTTTGGAAAATGCTTAAGGACTGTTGGTATTATGAGCTTTATTGAGGTTTTTGGGTAAATTTTTGGGAAGGCCATGGATTGTGAAGTTAGACAATAGATCATTCAGTGACAATTTATATTAAATGCCTCCAGCCTTGGGTTTAACCAAAGATGCATGTTTCATTTATTTCTCAAAATGAGATAAGCAAATAAATCCTCAAATTCCCATCAAATTCTTCCTAGCTTCTGTAAAAAGGCACACATATACGATGAAATCAAAGGATCCTTGAAGCATTCACATAGACACTAGTATTACCAAAATAATGGTAGTGCTCGAAGTTGCAATGAATGCGGTCACCATGACACTTCCTCCATTAAATTATTTGGAGAAGCTTTTCTTCATTGGTGGTCGGACACTATAACATTGTACCATCGTACATGGCTAAGGCAGTGGCCAGACAGTGTAACGGCAACTAAATGAATTGTCATACTTGTAGTTTACAAATTTTTCAGATTTGCAATGATTACCAAATAAGACCCAATCTTTCTTACCCAATAAAATTAACGAAAAACAAAATAAAAATAATATATAATAAAGTACACATTAGTGATGCATTTTAATATGTATTTTTTTTCAAACACTCAACTAATTCATCGTCAACGCATTACCATACCTGCTCAAAGATAAATAAAACAATAAAATAATATTGTCATTAATAGTAATATTAATATTAATATTAATACTAAAACTATACTATAAATATAATATTCATATTAATATTTAAAAATTAACATATATATAAATAAATTGAATGGTTGTGTCACTAGTTCTGCATAATTCGTGTCTTACTTGCTAAAGAAAAATAGTTATTGATAACTAAACTTATGCATTCAAACAATATGAAGTAGCAAATATAGGTTATGGCAGTGGACAATATTCCACTCGTTGTGATTTGATTTTCCTATGTCGCACACAGTTTGGTATCTATATGTTGTGATTCATTGTTGAAGCAAAAGTATGCTTTTGAGAATGATTTGGAGTCAGTGCTTTAAGCATATTGAGTCTGGTCAACTCAATATGTGAAAGTGAGTTTGTTACACTTGAACACTCTAAAAATTCATATTTAAGTAGAGAAACTCTAAGATGAAGATTGAACCAAGATTGGTTAATATGACAACAGATACTTTTATGAATTTGTTATTGTGAGATTTGTTATTTAAATAGTTTTATATTATGTTTATGAAAAAGTTGGATGGTTCTTATAAGCTGGAAGTTTTAATTTCAAAAACATCAATTTTTTTTTGTGTACAAAAGGTCAAGTTGTTTCATCAACTTTTGAAAACACTCAGTATCTAGATCACTTTCCTAGAAATTGACAGATAACTGATAGTGAAATCTCTAATAGATGGTGGTAGGTTCATAGGGTGGTTCATTACTTGATAATTCTTATCACAGAAGCCTTGATGAGATGAGATGTCAATATTGTTGATATTCCAAGTTCGTCAACAATGGTAAAAGTTAGTTACATTTTAAATGGAGGTCAAGTGACAGCTCGAAGATGAGGTGATGAATAAAGAGCGGCGTTTGTAAGATTCCAGAGTGAATGTGAGTGTTGATGAAGACCAATTAGAAAGAAATCATTCTTGTTGTTGTAATGTGTGTTTCTCAATGTTTTCCATATAAACTTTAAGAGAAGGACTTCAAAGTAATGCTTCCATTGATTCCATGTTGAGTTTAGAATTAATTTGAAAAGATAGTTGAGAGATTTTCGTAACTCATATTTCAAAAGTTGGAAATAATTAGATCTAAGTTCAACTATATAGTTGTATTGTAAATGAATGCACGTGTGCACTAAAGAATTATTTTTTTCTGTAATAAGTGTAAACATGTCTGCCCTCTTAATTTCTTTATGATCAAACACACTTTCTACTAATATGCAACATTGTCGTCCTTGTTTGGTGAATTCATGCTCGATGAAATCCATTCGGTGAAGTCATCTTAAAATACGTGCTCCTTGAAATCCGAACTCCAAAAGCATAGTATAAACTTACGAAAATGAAGGCATCAATTAGGATATTATAAATGATATTTGTGAAGACAAGGGACACTAGCGTGATGAATACATTACTGTTAAGTATGAAATCATTAACAATGATTCAAATAAAGGAGGAAGAGCACTAGAGTGACTACATTGATTTTGAGTATGAAAACATTAACAATGATCCAAATAAAGAAGGGTGGGGTGATGACCACATTAAGTCCAAGTAACAAAATCTAATGTTATGCATCATAGATGATTCTTATGTGTTAATCCTTTTAAAAAAACCTTCTTTGGATTTTATAAAGATTCGTGGAGTATTAAAATGTTTATTACTTGGCACTTCTCATATATACAACATCGATTTAGTCACATATTTAGACTTTGGCAATAGAGAGGTGCATTCATTGAATAATATGTAATCAAATTTAAGAAAAGTTTACATTTACGTAATGAAACAAAATACATTACAATCATTAAGGATGCATTAGGGATAATGTATGGATCTAGAAATTAACTCTCTATGTTGTCTATACATTTGTTTAGGTTTATTAAGGTTAATGATTTCGATTGTCGATTTTGTCGTAGATTAAATATATTTATTGGTATAGATTTATTTTGATCATAAATATATTAAGAGTTAAGAGGATAAAATGTTTTTAGATGTTAGTCTATTTTAGTATGTAAAACTTGAAAAATGATTTGCATTTTGAGAAATTTGATCTCTCAACACTTTATAGATTCATGATTAAGTTATAGTTATATATATATATATATATATATATATGTTTTTTCATTGTTTAAATTTATTTTTTGAATGCATAAAAGAATTCAATTTCTTGAATTTCTTTGGACAATTGGATTGTGTAGACTACATAGCTTAAAATTGCATTTCAAGCAAATCATTGTTGAATTTCAGAGAAAAAATAATAATAATAATAATAATAATAATAATAATAAAATTAAAAAAAAAAATATTGATAAAAAAATATACCCAAAAAATGACCAAAATGTAGAATAATGAAGCTATTTGAAATGCTTTAACCACCATCCTAGATCCATCTTAACTCCATATCTACCAAGGGTCGAGAGGGATCAAATATTTCAAGATGCATTTTTTTTTTTTGAGTGCAAAATTTGAGGAACTGTTTGCACCTTCAAAGATTTTATTCCTATCAGCACTTGGTATATCGGGATTTAAGATAGATCTATTCTCGTTGTTAATAATATTAGTTAATTATCACTTTTGATTTTATTAAAAACCGTACACACAAACACACACACACACATTTTTTTGTTTTTGTTTTTTGTGATTAGGTTGAGCCTAGGTCAGATCTAACCCATTTATTCGATGGAAGAGGAATGATCAAGCTACAATGGGATGCTATCACCATGATTGTGTGAAGCTCAGTCGAGCTTGGACGCCCACTGCAATAGTTTTTACTATCATTATTATTTATTTATTTTTTATTTTAATATGCATATTATTATTTTTTTGTAAAAAAATATCTTAATTTTATTAATAGAAACAAAATTACAATATAATAAACTGAATTGAATAGATTTATTAGTTTTGTTACTTTTTTATTTATGACAGTATAAATTAAGAATATAAACCATTACTAAGAACCAGAAAGTAATTGAAATGTGTGTATGCGTGTCCATTTATTTTATTTTCCCCTTATATATGTGCTTATTTTATTTAAAACGGGTATTGAAATATAAATTTTTTCATGGTTGGATAGTAAAATATTTTATTTATAGTCAATATCAAAATTATATAAATCCCGGATGCAGGTGAACTAGAAAGAGATTATTGCAATGGGACCTGGGTGCGGCAAAGTGTGGAGACACCTGCCCACCCAAATCACGGCTGAAGGAAGGCATTTAAGATATGATTTCATCGTATCTAATGCATTAACCTCTGGTGCTATTCGAGATCCTACCTCCACTCCCTTATGCGACTCTGCATGCTCCTCAATGCTTCGGCCTTCGGCTCTCATGAATGAGAGATTAATGTTGGGCGTTCTTCGATGCAATTCCACTCGAGTTGATAATATGGAGAATCTCTCTGGTTTCTTAAACGATCCTCAGCCGATGAACTGCAGGTGCTCTCTAACTGCTGGGTTCCCCAGTCTGCGCATTGTGACAGGTAGAAGAAGCCCGCTGAACTGCTGCTTAGACCTAGGTGATAATCTGCACTTCTCTTATTCTGGCCTTTGTTTTTCTACCTCGGTTTCTTTGAATTTTCTCTTTCCTCAAGCCTCTTTCACTCCTGCTCCTCCGCCTCTTCTTGCGCCCTCCGCAGAGACTAAGCCCATGCCTCGCTTACGTCAACATATGCATTTCCACAGGGGTAGCACCAGAAGCCAACCCCTACGCACTCCCTCTAGCTCCACCTCCGAGTCGTCTTCTCATTCCAGTGACTATTTTTCGGGCCGCTATCCTAATACCAGAAGTGGGAGGGGTCGTGTTCATGGAACAGGCCACCGTATGGGCTCCTCGGCTCCTCCAATCCCCACCACTCTGCCTTCTCCCATGCTTCATACAGCGCATTTCTCATTAAATTTTTCTCTGAACCACCCTCGCGTCACTGCCTCAATTACTGTTTTTTTCCATGAAGAGCCCCAGGCAGAAGAACAAAGCACTTGTCCGGCGGATCTGAGTAAAGAGAAAGCCTAGATTTCGGACCATTAGGCGGGGTCGTTGAACACGCAGGGCAAGGAGGCGCATGCGAGCAGGGTTCGTGACGAGGAGATGGCGCAAGGAGATCCAAGACGTTCCATGCCTAAAGCTGCTCTCACCACGGACCTGTTAAAGAAGGATGGAGATATGTTTGCATTCTGGTGCCAAATTGTGGAAGAACCGCCTGATGAGTAACTGCTCTTTTCTTGTCTGGTTTTCATGCCTCGCGGCCCATTCTACTGGGCTTGTTTTTGCTTATCTTGATGTGTCGGACTTTAGTTTTGTTTTTGAATATTGTAATCGATGTAATCTTCAGAGGCATCAACCGATGGTACCCCTGCGAGGGCAGTGCAACAGTGTGAAAATTGCTCAAGGCTGGTTTCCCCTTATGAGGGCAGTCTTTTTTTCTGACTTTTTTGTCAAGTTTGCCACAGGTCTGGGCAAAGTTTTGGCTTCGGCCATGATGTAAAATATTTCTTCTGTTAATAGATTAACCTAACTTAGAAAAAAAAAATTATATAAATATATATGTAGTTGATATATATATATATATATATATATATATATATATATAAAAGAAACGGTTATGATGATTTTATTAAAGAAGAAAACTTGGATCCAAAGGTTGGATAGTAAAATATTTTATTTATAGTTAATATATAAAATTATATAAATATATATGTAGTTGATATATGAGGATTTTATTAAAGAAGATAACTAGGATCCTACTGAGAACTATTAAATTTTTTCATAATTACCAATAATCCTTGCTAAATTGAGCACTAAGGCTCAATCAAGTCTCTCAAACAATTACCCTATAATACAAAATTTTCACTCTCGTTCCAACTTAAAGTTTTCCAGAACACCCCCCAAATCAAAATTCATTTACAATCCAATTTCATATTTACTAGAGGGGTTTTAATTGCATAATTACATTATCATATTTATGTTGAATCCCATGTTCTTTTTTGGACCCCGGTTCACAATTTTCTGCAAATTTTAAAACATCCATGATTTGAGATTGAATTTCCAAGTTTTTATTCAATTCAACCTCTGCCTCTCTCTCTTCCTTTTTGGAGTATTTTCGTTGACCCTTCTTGTTGCTTTCTATTTCATGGCTAGATGAATTGTCTCCCCCACTCAATTTCTTTTTGGAATTTCTGGTTAAGATTCTAAACCATGTATTTGATCCTTCTATTGCTATTGGAGAACTTGTTGAATCTTGCCTTATTATACCCTGAGGGTTTTCTTTCTGAACTGAACCTGGAGGAACCTGTGTTTTGTTTACCATCATAAATGAAGGACCTTCTTTAGCATTATCAGACTTGAATCTTGATGCACAATAATTGGGTATTGACTTTGTTTGTGGTTGATTAGAGTTATTTACAAGGGTGTGCTCTACTTCATTCACTTACCTTTCCTCATGCTCTATATTTTATGTTTCTTCAACTCGTGTTCCTTTATTTAAATTAGGGTTTGAGACATCCTAACTTTCCTCCCCTTGATTTTGAAGAACTTCGAAAGGGTTTGCAAATGTATACATTCCATTATTATTTCAGTTATTTTGGTTCTTTGTTGTTTTCCCTCGATTTCCTCCTCCCCCTTGCGTCTCCCATTTATCCCCTTGAGATTCATTTTATTCAAGACCCTTTTTTATAGAGGCCTTTGAGCATTCCCTAGCAAAGTGGCCATATTCATGAAAATACGAACATTAAAATTAGATATGTTCATAATCGAGGGTTTGCTTATGAATCCAATTTCCTACAGTTAGATTCATGTCAAACGTCAAACCTCTTTCCACATTTACCTCCGCACAATTATTGGCACATGTAAATTAAGATCCCTTGGCCCTATCCAAGAGTTTCCAACCTCATTTTCTATTTCCCTTAGGAAATCATCACTCCAACACGATGGGAAGTTGTGGTAATTTAACCCATACAGGTATCGCAGTTAGGATATCCTCATCAAGTTTGAAATCTAAAATCCACTTATTTAGATACATACCTCTAGATAAAAAAAATTAAGGACCATTATTGAAAATCACATCTTTGACTTCTTTTAATTCAAACAAAAAAGTGAAGAATCCATTACCATAGGCATACAAGGAAATATTGGCCTTCATCATTGATCTCCAATTCTTCTCGATCCAGGCATCCATTAACCATAGGGATCGCCACATCCAAGTAAACTATCCAATCAAAGCTCTCTCTAAATATGCAAGCATCATCCTTTGAACCCCCACGGGGAGGGCCATAGAGGGGATATCTTGAACTCTTTTAATGAACTTGGAATTCACATCAGATGACATGCCTTGTTTCGATAAGGAAACCATGAGAGCTTGGAATGCGACCACCTGATCAACATGTGAAGAAGGAGGAGCCCCCTCTAGGGACGCCATTATGACCTAGGGTTTCTGCAGGCAACTTTCTCCCATGAAATCACATTCACAAGTTGTCTGATATTGAAATATATTGATACCATGGATATTTAAATTTTTTATTTAAAGGGGGATATTGATTTTATTATTATTATTTATATAAATATATATGAATTTTTAATTCAAATATATTGATAATATGGATATTGAAATATTTAATTTTAAAGAGACATTGAAGTATTTTATAATGTAAAGATATACACACACACTTTCAATTACTTTAGCTTTATCTATATAAAGTTGATACAAAATTATTTTATTTAATACTAACAATGATATATATATATATATATATATATATATATATCACATTTCAAGGCTATGTTGAACATGGAATGAATTACACATCTCTTCCATATTGGGGAGTAATATCTATATTATTTTAGATTGCATGTGTCAAACTCCATATTGAATAGTGGAAGAATTACAAATCTCTCTCATACTAAAAAGTAGGAAAGCAATTATAAATGAAATTATATATATTTTTCCTCTCAGTTACATTATTCCCCTCAATATATAAATATGAGGTAAAATCAAAGTGGATATTGAAGTAGTTTATTTATAGCTAACATTGAAATATTTTTAGTTATTAATATTTTTATAAAAAAAAAATTCTATGTAAGCGTAATCTATTAATCAGAAAAAATATGTACAGCAGGTCTCAACCAGAACCATGTCCGATTTAGAGACATTTTTAACAAAACATCATTGTTGAGCACTGCCCTCCCCGAGGGAAACCAGTGCTGAGTGTTTTCCAGAAAAATCCCACGCAGGGGAAGCCGATAGTTCTGATTATATATGTCATATTTAACAATACCCAAAACTGAAACATGAACATTATAACAAACATGAGCATTCTCTAAATTACTGACAAAGACAGAGCAAAAAACCAGAGAAGGGGGGAGGTGCTACTCGCCAGGTGCTTCTTCAACGACCTTGCACCAGAGTTCATCCAGTTCTCCTTCTTCCGTGTACAGGTCCTCAGTAGAATGAATCACCTTCCCAATTGCAGAGGGAGCCTTCACCACACTCGCTTGATTTCCATTTCTCAGCTGCTTGCTATCATTCCCAATTTCCCGGTTTTCATTGAGTTGCTCGCCATGTGCGTGACTAGTGTCATTTTTCATCTCGAGTGGCTTCGAGCTAGGCTGAACAGCCTCGCCTTTGCTGGCGCCATCCTGGTCGGCTTTAACCTCCACATCCTGCAGGTTCAGGCAGCCAGCACTATGCCTCGGAGCCTGGGCTTCCGCATTGCTTCCAGCCATCCGTCCAGAACTAGGAATCATGTCCTGAGGTGTTTCCCGAAAGGCAATCGTGACGGAGGTAGTGACTCTTGGACAGTTTAGAGAGCTGTTGAAAGAGAAATTCATATTTTGGGATTGAACAGGAGGATGCAGAGGATTTGGGGAGCGAAAGCTTCGCCCATAACGATGAAGACGACCCCTTTTTTCTCTGGAAGTGCTATCGGAATTTGGAGAAGTCGCAGCAGAGGTGCTGGAGGAGGTGGGGGAGCGCCTCGTCTGGCGCCTGGAGGAACCTCTTCTGCACCTCATTCGGTGTCTAAGACGCGGCATTTCCTCAATCAAGTTTGCAGATTGAGGGTGCGAGAGCAGGGCAGGAGACAGGGGCGACTGCGATGGCCAATTCACCGTGGCAAGCATGCAAGAGCCGGCAATGGAGTAGTGGAAATTGTCACTAAGCTCCAAGCAGCAATTGAGCTTATTTCGTTTGCCTGTAACAGTTCGCTCAGAAGAGAGTCGAGTATCCGGGGTGCAGCAACTCGTTAAAGGCCTGGGAAATCTGCTAGAGCTATGATCGCTCTCCATCCTATTAACACAAAACCCCATGCTACAGTAAATCTTTGGCATTAAACCATCATAAATATGAGCAAACGACATGGCCAGGTCGCAGCATGTGGAGTGGTCTCGAGGTTCGGAGGCCTGGTTGTGATGCGCGCCGGGTGATAAATGCATTAAACTCTGATCTCTTCTGTAGATGCGCCAAAGGACAGTTTCAAGGTAGGTTGGCATATGTCTTCCCATAATGCCTCCTGACCTTCCCATCACCTTAATGCTCTTCAGAACCACCCGCATCCGGGAAATATTTTTTAATTTTTTAATATAAGTATTATTATTTTATTATTTAAAAAAAAAAATTTCAAGCGCCTCTCAACATGGTAAGATTTTTTTTTTTCAATTATTTTATATATTATATACTTATGTTTTCTTGTCTCCATTAAAATACTTTTTGCTATTACTATATTTTTAAATACACCGCTAACCCTCCGAATCTATCTTGATTTTTTTTTAATTATTAATATTTTTAAATGCTACATATTAAAATTATATTAAGAATTAAATGAATTACAGATCTTGTTATCCTTCTTATTATACTTATTGAAAAGCAATTGGATTTTTTACTTTTATTTTTTTTGTTCTCTTTGTTTTATACACAAAATAGCTTTTTTACAGTACATTTTTTGTGGTTAATTTTAACCAAAATTTGAGAACAATTATTTATGCATTCAAAAATATATTTTAAATGACACAAAATCACAATCTTGCTTGAAGTTATATCACCTCATTATAGTAAAGACCATTTCATAAGTTAAATTTCACCTTAAATTATTATGGTGTCTCTCACTATATATATATATATATATATATATATATATATATAACAAACATAGATATTCTAATAATTTATTTAATTTGTGATCTAACAAATTATACATCTCCCTAATGCATAAAATTGAATATATATATAGTAACATACATCTAATTATAGATTAAAAAAAATTACATTTACCATTTTAAACTATAGTCTACACAAATTCATGTGCACTTAAAAATGTGATTTCTTACTTGGCACTTACCATATATTATTGTAATTGTTGAATGCCCATGTGGACCTACTACTTGGTATACAATATTTGTGATATTTGTGTCATCACATGAAATTTAAAGGGCTAATGATGGTAAACTGTTTGATCTTTATTACTCATAGCACCGATTATTAATATATGGATAAATGGTACAATGATTTCATATCTTGGAAAACTTTATTATTTGATTTATTTCGTGGTGAACCAAATCCCGTTAGAGTCAAGGGTTAATGTGCAGATTTTTTGTATTGCATTTGCATGGAAATTGGTTTTGCACGGTCGACATCTGTCCTGTTGATTACCGTTGGATCTAAGGTTATGAGATCCATGGTCGAGTTCATGGCAGTGCCAACAGGGTAAAGACCCCCCCCCCCCCACCTCGTAACCCTAACTAACTCCTCATTCTGCACTTTCGCTCCGTCGGTGTCTCCTCTGCAACTCCACCGCAAGCTATGCTTTGTCGAGCAATAACCACTCCTTTAGCTTCAACCTTGGCTCGCCATGGAGGATTCCGAACAGGTAAGCTCTCTTCACCTTGTAGATGTTTTGGTTCCATCCTTTGCGGCTGCGTGAATTAATTTTCTTAGCTATTTTTTTTAATTGTTCATAGGAGGACATTAGTGGCTCTCTACCATTCGCTAAGCATTCAATATTGATTAGAAGTCAGACTTGCAAGCCATGGATTCTCCAGATTTGTGAAACTATGGTTTACGGGTTGCATCCTCCATTTCTTCCGCTAGCAAGTGGTTTCGGCTTCCTCTTCCACGGCTGGTAAGCCCCTTCAACGAGTGAAGTTTTTTCTAGACATGGGTTACTAGTATCTATTTTGTGCCTAAAATTAGTCCTTCTGCTCTTTTGTTATTCTTTCTAATTATCTCGTGGATTTCTCTAGTACAGGGTTTCCGCCGCTCACTACATAGTCTCTAGACCAGGTAAAAAGGCCAATTCTAACTTGTCTTTCTTAGTATACAAATGCATTCTATGATTAGATATTTTAGGCGAACTAAAATTTATGAAATCCTTTTTGTGCAGCAGGTAATCACGTCTTGTTCATGTATTCAGGTTCTAGGATTTTACTTGCCGACCTGCAAAATTCTTCCGGCTTGTGTAACCGTTCCTCCCATATCATTTCACAGGTATTTGAAATTATACTAGCAAGGAATTTGTTTTCTAGGGTGGATTTCTCCCTTCTTGTTATTTGGTGATTGCAACTTAAGGATTCCGGCATTTATATTTTAAGGCACCAGAAGTCGTTACTTGAGAGGTCACTACCAGCTCAGAAAGGTCACTACCAGCTCAGAAAGGTAATTGTTTTTCTTTAACTGTTTCTGTTCAACCACTCTCATTTCTGGGAATAATTTTATCATTAGTTTTCTTTTAGTTTTTATGGAACCACCATTCCATAATTGAATTTTATTTCTAAAACATAATTAATTTGTGTTCAAAATTCGTAATCATTTTTAAAAAATAATGACTGTTTAGTCTCCTTCAAGTAAAGAACATAAAAATTAGCTTGTACTTAAGCCAGCAGTCACAACTTTCCCCTCTGGAAGTAAACACCATCCTCGGTGTTTCATTCCAGCTCGACAAACAATTCTAGGTAAGCCTCATGCACAAATCCTTCGTCTTCCTAGGTAGCCTCATCTGAGCTGAAGTGCTTCCACTGCACTTTAACCTAGGTGATGGCTCACCTCCGGAGCATGATTTCTCTCTGATCGAGTATACGTTGAGGTTCGACCAGAAATTTTCCATTCTGTTTGACCTGCATTCAGCAAAAACTTTGAATTAAAATTTCATAATGTTAGTGTCAGTCTTGTCATACTGCCATCAGTGATCAAAATCCGCTCTTTTTCATTTGCATAGTAGGAGTCCCATACTATAAAATTTTATCACTCCATTAGGTCATGGATTCACTAATGGTTGGGGTCACTTCATCAGTTTTCCCTCATGAAAATACTTTTTGATTCTCCTCTCTATGGTCTTTAGTCATGATTCACTTTCACTCTGCATTTCATTTTATTAGGTCGTAGGGTTGGTCTCATTAGGTTTTAGGATTCCACCATAGTCAAATTTATGAGAAAAGTGTCAATAAATATCAGCAAGGACATGAGGATGCCAAATAAACTCAAAGCACAGCATCTGGAAAAGTCAAAGAGTTGTTCTTTCAGCTTAATGTAATTTTCATCTCAAAACATGTTTTGAGGTGTAAACAGGGTACTTTGTTTTGATTATCATCTTTTATGTAATTTTATGTCTCCATATGTAATAAGTTGAGCTTCATAAGCTGCTATCTCCATAAAGCCACTGTCAGTCTTTTGCAGCCCGTCACCAAGGGTCAAAGGGGCTTTTTCTCTGCCTGGTTTTCAAAGGTGTTCCCCACATGATTTTAAATTTAAATCATATTATAAGTATGATCATCTCAAGGAGCTCGGAAAGAGATTTCCAATGGTATATCAAACTCCCAAAATCACTTTCTGGATTGGAATATATGCCCAAATGAATAAAGGTCCAAAAAAGCACAACTCTGCCCCATTTTTCATTTGGCCCTTTAACTTTACATTTTTTCCTTTTTATATGATTTTTTACCCTTTATCGCAAAATCCCCTTGTTCTTTTGACATTGTCGTCTCCTACAAACCGCCGATACGATGCCATCGCACCATCGCATTGCAAACATCCCATTCTTCAGCGCCAAACCTTGCACATCTGATTTCGCTGATGCGATAAGTCACTTCATCGCATTGCATTATCGCAACATCCCTGCCTACACTTAACTCCTCCTCCTCGTTGCCGCCGATGCAATAAATCGCATATCGCATATCGCATTCCCCTTTAGTAATTAACTTTCCCATTCTCTTCTGCTGATGCGATAAGTCTTTCATCTCATCGCGCAATCGGAAATTCCCACAGCACTTTGCTCTCGCTTCCCCATTCCCCGCTGATGCGATTATCGCATATCGCATCTCGCATCTCCCGCAGTACCGCCACTTCCATTTCCCTTTTGTTGATGCGATAAGTCCTACATCACATCGTGCAATCACTTTCTCCGACACGATTATCGCCGCATCACTCCATTTCCATCCATCGCATATCGCAATTTCACCCACCATAAGTTTTAATTCCGCTCCTCTTCCGATTTGCGATTGCGATATTCCCGGTCCCACCAAAGCTTTCCGCTCCTTTCCAAAGAAAACTGGCTTTTCCCCATGTAAAAGCACAAAAATCAATTTTATGAGTTTTAAAGGGGATTTCTTCGCTTATCCTTTATCCCTTATCGCATTGGCTTATCCTCGCTCCCTGCATCGCTTCGGACCATTCCCCATCGGCCTTCCCCCATCGGACTTCCCCCATCGGCCTTTTCATCTATCGACCTTCCATCCCATCAGCATTTTCTCCATCACATCGCTTCAAATCGCTCCATCGCCATCGCATATCGCGATTTCCTCCGCCAAGGTAGTCCCGCCCCTTTCGCTTCCGATTTGCAATTACGATTTTCGGGCCCACACCTTTCCTTTCGCTCTTTTCAATTAAAAAGGGTTTTTTCTCCATTAAAGAGGCAAATGTAATTTTATTGGTTTTAAAAGGGTTTTCTTTGGGCAAAGAGTTAAAAGGAAAAAGACATTTTGTTAAGGCCGTGAGCTAATTATGAATACAGAGATCATTCTGGCATTGACCACAGAAAGACAACAAACGATAAATGAGGGGGCAAGGTCTCCAGATTTGTTTTTCTTCCCATTGGCTGGATAAAATGTAATAGATTATTCTTCCAGATGGTCAAAATATATTGTTTCCTCTCTTTTAGAGGCATACTGTTGGGTTTTTCTATCTTCAGATTTTGGTTTCGGGGCAGGTGAAACAACTCCTCTTTCTACGGATTCGCCCCCTGAAATCTTGTCTATTTAATGTAATTTTTGAGTAATTTGTAAGGGTGGAAAAATTTGGAAATCACTGGGATGCTTTGAGCTTGATTGTACATATTTGTAACCAGTTTGGCAGGGAATTAATAAATATTTGCAGCAATTTTTTGTGGGATCCTTGTGGTATGGAATTTTAGCACAGTCTATTCTTTTGTAATCATTTGTTAAATGTTATGTATGCCATCATTCATTCCATCTACTTCTGTTGAATGTTTTCAAGTTAGATAGGTAGAATCCATTTTTTACAGTGCTTTGCCTTGGGAAAATCATTCAATATTTTATGTTTTCTGTTGTTTGAGAAGGATCCATCTCATATGCCCTCCTTAGCTCCTCAACAGTCTTAAACATTTCACAATCATAAAACCAAAAGTTGTTAAATTCCATGCCTACCTTGCCCCATAGAATACTTTGTATTTATGATTTAATTCCCCAGATTTAAACTACCCAGCTCCATCCAATCCAACAAAAACCAGAAAATCTATAAAAAAACATTTCGAGCTACTATACCTAGCCTAAAATCATTTTTGCAGTCATACTTCATTGAGATTTATTACAGAGAGAGCCCTCTCCCTGCCTTGTAGGGCTAGCTACAAGGTTAAGAGTGGTTTGTAGTTACCCTGGTTTTCCTTCCTTCAATATGAGGTCAAATTAGGTGATAACATAGTGGCGACCATACTAGGGAAAAATCTAAACGAAAGACTGATCACCCCAGTAATATATTCCATATAAATTCTTTAAATATCGGTGATGAGTTTCAGAATTTGCTAGGCTGAAATAAAACATTACAAAGTAGAAATTCGACCACACTGGCTTCAAGGAAATACACAAGGGCCAACCCTGATCCAAATCCTCCCCTTATATTTGAAAATCCTAACCTCATTCCGCGAATAATCAGAAGACAAGAAGGTTCAGTAAGCCCTAGACCTATTTTCAGATCCCATTCCTAGCCCAGTGAGTGGTTGTTTGTTGAAGACCTCCCTTTTGATGAGTGTTTTGAGTTTTCTCTGTTCAGAACTAAATTTGAAATTGCATTGGATGACACAGTTTTAGACCTGGATTTCTTGTAGATCTTGAAGTTCAAAAGGCAAACAAATCTATTGACGATTATATCTTAAATTCTTCTCAAACATCTATCGTTGCTACCAATATCCCTGAGCTTTCAGAATCATCAGAAACAGTATCCGCTACCCTCAATTCATCAGTATTCCCATCAATTTCTGAAATCAATTCTCAACTTTCGACTCCTCCATCAACAACTCCCTTGAATCCTAGTAGTTCAAACGTTGTTGCAAATCAACCTCGAGTCATGGCTGCCCGATATGCACCCCTGGTTTTACCTCAAAATCTGAATGATATGCCTGCTAATTACCAAAGTAAAATATGTTTCTTTGATGCTACTCAAATAATTACAGCCCAGCAACATGTTGATAAGATGAATGACTTATTTGACCTTCATGAGGTAGAGGCCGAAAATGTGACTGTGAGATTTTTCATCCAAAGCTTTGGAGGTGAAGTTCGAAAATGGTTCAGAGCTTTACTAGCAGCCTCTATCCACACTTTTCTGGAGCTACATAGACAATTCTTAGACCGGTGGGAGGTAAAGAAAAACCCACTCCAAATTTTGTCTAAGTATGAAAATATTAAAAGGAATGTGGGTGAAAGTTTACAAGATTATTGTGTGAGATTCAATGCCGTGTATAATGCTATTCCGGCCAACCTCAAACCCCCCATGGGGTTAGCTTTGCTCAAATTCCCAGATGGTTTCGATGCTGATATGGCATATCAATTACGAGAATGAGATCCTACCACACTTGAAGATACGCAGAAAATTGCGGTGAGCGTAGAAGAAAATCTGCTGGCCAAAAGAGCACGGACCAGAGCTGAAAATAGAGTGACTGTAAAAGATGAAGCATCTCCTTCAGACAGTAAGATGGATACTTTGATCTGAATAGTAGAGAATATGGTTGATCGGTTGACTATTTCATATAGACCTGAAGCACAAATCTGGAATCTAAATTTCAGAGGACAGCAGCAGCCCCAATTCTGAATCAAGCAGAGGGAACATAAAGCCCAAGACCAAGCAACACAACAGCAGCAGATCAGAACTCCTTTGCAGCAAAATTATGTTCATGGAATGGAAACAGATGATGGTGATGATTCGGTAGTTGAAGCTAATAATTTTTTCACTGCCAATGGTACGCCCATTTTTTTAACAGAAGATGAAGAATATGCAGTGATTCTAGACACTCGAAGAGATGAAGATTTTATATTGGCCAATGACGTAGCTTTAGAGGAATATTCTGATGATTATCAACGAGGATATATGAACGCTTTGTCAGCACAGCAGAAGAAGTATTCTTTGAGGAGCAGAGATGTGCCAATCAATCCCATTCAAAAAAGGAAAGAGCTTCTATCAAAGAATGACTCTTCAAATACTTAGAGGAAAGCGAAAGAGCTTGCTGATACATCTTCCAGCAAAGTACCCTTGATAGATAACATTGCAAATGAGAAGAATAATCAGGCAAGTGCAACGAAGGAGCAAGTGGAGAAGAAATATCTTCCCATCAAATAGGTAGAAAAAGTTTCATCTTTTAATTTAGAAAATGAAATTGCTAAGCTGAAGGTGTCCACTCCCTTAGCTGAGTTAGTGAAGAACAACACTTATAAACATCAGATATCTAGATTTTTTCAAATAGACTCTATGTCAGATATGGTAAATGTTGAAGATGATTATCCTGAACTCATTTTTGGTCCAGCCATAGAAGGTGAGTCCGAATATAGTGAAGTTCCTCCCTTTTACTTGAGTCTTAGATTGCATGAATACATTTTACACAATGCTATGTTGGATTTTGGGGCTTCTCACAATTTGATGCCTAAAGCCATTATGGAGAAGTTGGGTCTTGATATTACCCAAAAATACCATGATCTGTATTCCTTTGACTCCAGTAGGGTCCGTTGTATTGGTCATATCAAGGACTTGGTAGTATCTTTAGATCAAATCCTAGCCAAGAATGTTTTGATGGATGTGGTTGTAGCTGATGTCCCACCACGATTTAGAATGCTTTTGTCCAGATCGTGGGATACGAAACTTAAGGGAAATATACAACTTGATTTCTCCTATGCTACCATCCCCGTGTTCAGTCAATTGATAAAGCTATACAGGGAGAAGAAAATGAAATATATGATCACTAGCAAAGAGAAGCCAGTGAATCATCCAATTATGTTGTCCACACATATTTAGATTCTTTTGTGTTATATTTAGATAGTGGTTTTAATGATGAAGATGTTCAGTTGGTGGAAGTAGATGAAGTACCTAAAATTTCAGAAAAATTTAGGGAATTCCTTAAACAGGAGAAAGAAAAAGCAGCCGGCCCTTCTGAGTTTTCCGCCTGCCAGTAGCAAAAGGACAATGAACAACAAAAAAATGAAGAAATTAGTCAAGGTAAGGTAGAGAAAGAAACAAAATTTCAGCATCTAGAAGAAGAGGAAGAAGGCCTTTGGAACATGGATTTTGACGAAGCTGTTGGTAAGGATGGTTCTGGTATAGGAATATGTATTTGAAGCCCTATTTTCCAGCCTGAAATAGTTCCTAGTAATGTTAGAGTATGTGCTTATAAGTTGGCTTTTGATTTCTCTAACAGTGAAGCAGAATATGAAGCTTTGATTGCATGTCTGAAATTTTTGAAGAAGTTGAATGCAAAGAGGATTTCTGTCTATGGAGATTCAGAGTTGATAATCAAACAGGTAAGGGGAGAGTATCAAGCAAAGCATCCACGATTGAGAGCCTAAAGAAATGCGGTCCTAGACATCCTGAGAATGTTTTCTGAATACACTTTGAAGACAGTACCCTGAATGCAGAATCTTATTGTAGATTCTCTTGCCACTACTGCAAGCAATTTGAAGATTCCAATGAACTCCAGCAACAAATTTGAAATTCATGTCAAATATTGGTCTGCAGTTTTGGATGATTTAAGGTATTGGCAAGTGTTTTGGGATGACAATGAAATCAATGCCTTTTTGCAAAATGAAGGAAAATTCAAGGATACGTCCATAGATGGTGATTATGATACCGATGAACAAGAGATTGAAGCAAATCAGATGGACATGTTACAGCTGAAAGATAATGTTATTCCTAGAGGTCTCATACCTTTAGAGGAGATTTTTTATCAAGATGATATTGCAAGAAAGCCAAGCTTGGTGCCTATCGATAAAGGAGTTGAAAATCTCAATCTTGGAACAGCTGACAAGCCTAAGTTTGTGAAGTTATCAAAAGCATTGTCTCCTGAGGTAAAAGCCCATTATGTTAAATTACTTTTTGAATTTTCTGATATGTTTGCATGGGATTATTCAGATTTTAAAGTATATGACAAAAATATAATTCAACATACTGTTCCTATCAAGCCGGATCAAAATCCATTCAGACAGAAGCTGAGAAGGATCAACCCAAATTTGCTTCCATCCATTGAAAAAGAGGTAAACAGATTGTATAAAGCTTATATCATTGTTCCAATTAGATTTTCTGATTGGATTTTGAATTTAGTCCCTATACGCAAAAAGACAGGAGAAATAAGGTTGTGCATATATTTTCGGAATCTCAATAAAGTATCCTTAAAGGATAACTTTCCACTTCCAAATATGGATCATATTCTGCAAAGAGTAGTTGGAGCATCGCGCATGTCACTACTCAATGGTTACTCAGGCTATAATCAAATCTCGGTGCTTGAAAAATACCAAGACAAAACTTCTTTTAGGACACCTTGGGGAACTTTCCAGTATGCCAAAATGCCATTTGGATTGAAGAATGTTGGAGCCACTTTCCATCGAGCAATGGAAATCACTTTTGTTAATGAGAAAGATGTTTTTCTAGTTGTTTATTTAGATGATTTGACAGCGTTTTCTGGTTCTGATGATGAACGCCTGCACCACTTGAGGATTGTATTTCAGAGAGGCAGAAAGTTTGGGATTTCTCTCAATCCGAAGAAAAGTCTTTTTGCTATGGATGAGGGCAAGATGTTGGATCATATCATTTCTAAATACGGTCTCCGCATTGATCCTTCAAGAGTGGAGGCAATTCAGCACATAGACTTCCCACACAACAAAAAGGAGATTTAGGCATTCAATGGTAAGATGAACTTCTTGCACAGATTTATACCCAATTTGGCTGAACATTTACGAGAAATGACTAATACGTTGAAAAGGGACAAAACTGTCAAACAGAGTGAGGATGCTATCAAGTCATTTAATCTGGTAAAGTTTGCCTTGTCCAATGCCCCAGTCTTGATTAGTCCCGATTACACTCAAGATTTCATTATATTTTCATTTGCATCGGAGCATACCATGGCTGCGGTATTGATGCAAAAGAGAGATCAGATTGAACAGCCCATTGCCTTTTTCAGTGGGACCATTCGAGATGCTTCCTTGCGGTATAATATCATTGAGAAACAAGAATTGGCTCTTATAAAAGCATTGAAGGATTTTAGAGTGTACATTCTGCATTCACATACCATAGCATATGTTCCTAATGCAGCAGTAAAAGATGTTCTGGTGCAAAGTGATCCAGAGGGAAGAAGAGGTAAGTGGATAGCAGCAATGTTGGATTATGATTTTGAGATTAAACCTACAAAGTTAATCAAGGGACAAGGCTTGGAAAAACTAATGGCACAATCGAACCTGCGTGCCCTGGACATAAATCTCATAGCAGCAATGTCAGAAGATGAGGATGATGGTTCCCTTGTTCCAGTTTCAGAAATTTTTCTCCAATCACCATGGTATTCAGACATATTTTATGTTCTTCAGCATCTTTCGCCACCTCCAAGGATGTCTAGAAGCAAAGGTAGATCACTAAAACTTAAGTCTGCTAAATTCTGTATTTTAAATAGTGCTCTTTATTGCAAAGATCTGGGAGGTATTCTACTTAATTGTTTGGTTGACGATGAGGCTCATCAAGTGATGCATGACTTTCATAAAGGTGATTGTGGTGGTCATTTGTTTTGGAAAACAACAGCTAACAAAGTGTTGAGAGTAGGATATTATTGGCCGACTTTATTTTCAGATTTGTATAAAACAGTGATGAGCTGCCATGAGTGTCAAGTTTTTCTAGGAAAAAGGAAACTTCTTCCTCTTCCTTTGAAACCAGTTCAAGTAAATGCACCTTTCCAGCAGTGGGACTTGATTTCATAGGGTAAATCCATCCCACGTCATCAGCACAACATCGATGGATCCTGACAGGTACCTATTATTTCACCAAATGGATTGAGGCCATTCTAGCAAGGCAGGCCACGAATATGGTAATTATTCAATTTTTAGAATAAAATATCTTGTCTCATTTTGGTTGCCCTCACAAGATCATAATAGATAATTCAACGGCATTTAATCCAAGAAGATGGTGGAGTTCTGGAATAAGTACAATATTATACTAGGCCATTCAACAGCATACTACCCACAGGGCAACGGCTTAGCAGAATCATCAAATAAGACTTTGGTGAATATAATCAAGAAAATGTTGGAAGCAAATAAGAGGAATTGGCATCGAAAACTTGTCAACGCATTATGGGCCAACAGAGTTAGCAGCAAGAAATCCATAGGTATGTCACCATTTGAATTAGTTTATGGCACTAATTCTGTTTTTCCTACATTGCTTACAGTTTCGGTCATGAGGTTACTACAAGAAGATGGCAGTGAAGAGGATGATAATCAGCGAAGGATCAATCAAATTATCCACCTTCAACAAACAAGGGAAAAAATTTCTTAGAACACTATTCAGTTGCAGGAAAAAATAAAGAAAATCTATGACCGCAAAACCAAATCAGAAAAATTTCAGTTAGAAGATGTGGTGTTGAGATGGGATGCATGAAATGAGGACAAAGGAAAGCATGGTAAGTTCGATAACCTATGAAAAGGACCATATAATATTTCAACATACAGAGGACAGAATGCTTTTCTACTAACAGAGATGGATGGTCAAGATTTCCCAGGAGGGCCAGTGAATGGTAGGCTTTTGAATCACTACTACTTTTAAGATGATTCTCAGAAATTATGTTACAGTCATTGTACATACCATATTCATTGTTGGTGAGATTTCAAGTGCATAGTCATTGAAGCTTGGGGCCCGAAGTGAAGGCTATAAAACTTAAATGATATGTGTAAGGTTTGTTGTTTTTTATTTATTTTTCAGTCATGGTTTGAGTCAGAGTCAGTCTGCATTGTGTCAGTTTTTAGTCTTTGAAGTATTTTGACCGTATTTCCCAATGGATAAGGCTACTAGGTCTACAGTGTTCTTAGCACCTCCAAGGAGCTACCATCCCCATTGGAGCCAATGTTAGTGTCAGTATTTTCATACTGCCATCAGTGATCAAAATATGCTCTTTTGAATTTTCATAGTAGGAGTCCCATACTATAAACTTTTATCACTCCATTAGGTCATGGATTCACTAATGGATGGGGTCACTTCATCAGTTTTCCCTCATGAAAATACTTGATGATTCTCCTCTCTATGGTCTTCAGTCATGATTCACTTTCACTCTGCATTTCATTTTATTAGGTCATAGGGTTGGTCTCATTAGGTTTTAGGATTCCACCATAGTCAAATTTATGAGCAAAGTTTCAATAAATATCAGCAAGGACATGAGGATGCCAAATAAACTCAAAGCACAGCATCTGGAAAAGTCAAAGAGTTGTTCTTTTAGCTTAATGTAATTTTCATCTCGAAACATGTTTTGAGTGTAAAAAGAGTACTTTTTTTTATTATCATCTTTTATGTAATTTTAGTCTTCATATGTAATAAGTTGAGCTTCAAAAGCTGTTATCTCCATAAAGCCACTGTCAGTCTTTTGCAGCCTGTCACCAAGGGTCAAAGGGGATTTTTCTCTGCCTGGTTTTCAAAGGTGTTCTCCACATGATTTTCAATGTAAATCATATTCTAATTATGATCATCATAAGGAGCTCGGAAATATCTTTCCAACGGTATATCACACTCCCAAAATCACTTTCTGGATTGGAAGATATGCCCAAATGAATAAAGGTCCAAAAAAGCACAACTCTGCCCCCTTTTTCATTTGGCCCTTTAACTTTACATTTTTTCCTTTTTATATGATTTTTTTCCCTTTATCTCAAAATCCCCTTGTTCTTTTGACATTTTCGTCTCCTAAAAACTGCCGATGCGATGCCATCGCACCATCACATCGCAAACATCCCATTCTTCAGCACCAAACCTCGCACATCCGATTTCGCCGATGCGATAAGTCACTTCATCGTATCGCATTATCACAGCATCCCCACCTTCACTTAACTCCTCCTCATTTCTGCCGATGCGATAAATCGCATATCACATATCACATTCCCCTTTAGTACTTAACTTTCCCATTCTCTTCTGCCGACGCGTTAAGTCTTTCATCGCATCGCGCAATTGGCAATTCCCGCATCACTTTTCTCCCGCTTCCCCATTCCCCGCCGATGCGATTATCGCATATCGCATATCATGTCTCCTACAGTACCGCCACTTCCATTTCCCTTCTGCTGATGCGATAAGTCTTACATCACATCGCACGATCGCTTTCTCCAACGCGATTATTGTTGCATCGCTCCATTTCCATCCATCGCATATCGCAATTTCAACTGCCATAAGTTTTAATTCTGCTCCTCTTCCGATTTTTGATTGCGATATTCCCGGTCCCACCAAATATTTTTGCCCCTTTCCAAAGAAAAAGGGCTTTTCCCCATGCAAAAGTGCAAAAATCATTTTTATGAGTTTTAAAGGGGATTTCTTCGCTTATCCTTTATCCCTTATCGCATCGGCTTATCCTCACTCCCTCCATCACTTCGGACCATTCCCCATCGGCCTTCCCCCCTCGGCCTTCCCTCATCGGCCTTTTCATCTATCAACCTTCAATCCTATCGGCCTTTTCTCCATCGCATCGCTTCAAATCACTCCATCACCATCGCATATCGTGATTTCCTCCACCAAGGTAGTCCCGCCCCTTTTGCTTCCGATTTGCGATTGTGATTCCCAAGCCCACAACTTCCCTTTCACTCTTTTCAATGAAAAAGGGGTTTTTCTCCATTAAAGAGGCAAACGTAATTTTATTGGTTTTAAAACAGTTTTCTTCGGCCAAAGAGTTAAAAGGAAAAAAACATTTTTTTAAGGTCGTGAGCTAATTATGAATACAAAGATCATTCTGACATCTACCACAGAAAGACAACAAACGATAAATGAGGGGGCAAGGTCTCCAGATTTGTTTTTCTTCCCATTGGCTGGATAAAATGTAACAGATTATTCTTCCAGATGGTCAAAATATATTGTTTCCTCTCTTTCAGAGGCATACTGTTGGGTTTTTCTATCTTTAGATTTTGGTTTCGGGCAGGTGAAACAGCTCCTCTTTCTACGGATTAGCCCCCTGAAAGCTTGTCTATTTAATGTAATTTTTGAGTAATTTGTAAGGGTGAAAAAAGTTGGAAATCACTGGGACGCTCTGAGCTTGATTGTACATCTTTGTAACCAGTTTGGCAGGGAATTAATAAAGATTTGCAGCAATTTTTTATGGGATCCCTGTGGTATGGAATTTTAGCACAATCTATTCTTTTGTAATCATTTGTTAAATTTTGTTTATGCCATCATTCATTCCATCTACTTATGTTTAATGTTTTCAAGTTAGATAGGTAGAATCCATTTTTTACAGTGCTCTGCCTTGGGAAAATCATTCAATATTTTATGTTTTGTGCTATTTGAGAAGGATCCATCTCATATGCCCTCCTCAGCTCCTCATCAGTCTTAAAAATTTCATAATCATAAGACCAAAAGTTTTTAAAGTCCATGCCTACATTTCCCCATAGAATACTCTGTATTTCTGATTTAATTCCCTAGATTTAAACTGCCCAGTTCCATCTGATCCAACAAAAACTAGAAAATCTATAAAAAAACATTTCGAGCTACTATACCTAGCCTAAAATCATTTTTGAAGTCATACTTCATTGAGATTTCTTACGAAGAGAGCCCCCTCCCTGCCTTGCAAGGTTAGCTACAAGGTTAAGTGTGGTTTTAAGTTACCCTGGTTTGCCTTCCTTCAGTCTGAGGTCAAATTAGGTGATAACACATACCACTTGGTATTTTAAGATAGTAATTTTCTAATCTTACTCTACATGAATACTTTTCCAATGGATTACATGCTTTGGATCATGCGCGTATCATTTTATTAAGGATACGTGAAACACATTGTGCACCCAGATATGGCTTGGTAAAGCCAACCGATATGCCATAGGTCCCACTCTTTCCAATATCTGGAAAGGTCCAAAAAACTTGGGAGCCAACTTGGCACAGGAATTCCACCTTAGCGTGCTTTTCTTAGGCTTAATCCTTACATACACATGATCACCCACTTCAAATTCCCGGTAAGTTCTCTTTTTGTCTACATATAGCTTCTTCCGGTCTTGAGTCGCTTTCAGATTTTTCCTGATCTTTCTCACTTCCGATTCCATCTCAACCAACATTTCTGGTCCAAGCATCAACATGGTTTCGAGGCTGCTCCAGTTAATGGGAGTACGAGACTGTCACCCATACAAAGCTTCAAAAGGGCACGTCTTCAGATATTCTTGGTACCGATTATTGTATGAAAATTATACTAAGTATAGATACTCTTCCCATTTCATTGGCTGCTGCATCACATACATACGCAACATATCCTCCAAGATTTTTCACACGCTCATTTTTTCCATCCATCTATGGATGATAAGTGGTGCTGAAGTTTATTTGGGTTCCCAAACCCGTAAATAGGGCCTTCCAGAATGCTAAAGTAAACTTCACATCCCAATCTGATTTAACAGTCTTTGGAATGCCATGCAATCTAAAAATCTCTCTCATGAGAATATCTGCTATTTGCATGGTTTTGTAAGTAGACTGTACGGGTATGAAGTGTGCTTCTTTACTCAATCTATCGACCACCGCCATAATGGAGTCAATGTGCCTTTTTGATCTTGGTAAACTAGTAATAAAATCAATAGATATAATTTTCCATTTCAACTTAGGCACTAGTATAGGCTGCAACAATCCGACCGGATGTTGATGCTCCACCGTAACCTATTGACAGTCCAGACATTTGTTTGAGTACTTTGCAATATTTCTTCACATACCATGCCAGAAATAGACTTTTCTAAATTCTAAATTAGCATTTTCTGGTATCCTGGGTGTCTTGAGTAATTACTGCGGTGATACTCATTCATGATCAACTCTTTTAAACCCATTCGATTTGGAATTTATATCTTTCCCTTCAAGGTTAACAGTTGATCCTTGTTAATTCCATAGTCAAAAGTTTTTTCTTGTCTTCTAGATTCCTCCACTTGCTGCCATAAAAATCAGTATTCCAGATCCTTTGCGGCCTCCTCTTTTATCTGATCTAAAAATTTTCATTTGATTTGATTATAGCAAAGTTCATAAACACAATGCAGTTTTCTGCTTAATGCATCCGCCACATGATTTTATTTGCCTTTTACATGCTGTATATCAAAATCAAACTCACTTAGGAAGGCATTCCATCTTTCCTGGAGAACATTTAAATAACATTGCTTAAAGTAGCTGGTTAGGCTGTTGTGATCAGTTTTTAACAGAAATCGTTTTTCTAGCAAGTAGTGGCTCCATACTCGGAGTGCATGCACTACTGCTTTCAGCTCTAAATCATAGGCTGAATATCGATGTTCATGCTCCTTTAGTTTTCTCGATTCATAGGCAACCAATCTTCCTTCTTGCGATAAAATTGCCCCAACTCCTTCCTTACAAGCATCAGTACAAACCTCATTTCTTTGTTGGGGTTGGCTACCCTCAGCACCGGGGCAGTGGTCGATAAATGTTTTAACCTTTCAAACTATTATGGCACTCATTAGTCCATTTAAATATTTTTCCCTTCCTTTGTAAAGATGTAATTGGAAAGGCAATCTTTGAGAATCCTTCAATGAACCATTGATAGTATCCTACCAACCCCATAAAGGAACGAATGTAGGAATTTAGAGGGTATTTTCCTTAGATCAAGAACCAAAGGTCACTGCTCACAAAAAGATCACAAATTAGTACACTAGTATAATCACGTGGTTAAAACCCTCAAAGAGGGAAACAGTCCACGGCCTGAGCCAACGCGGCCACTTCAGGAAATTTATTAATATAAAAAGAAAAGTTACATATGTTTCTCTCATAAATGGTTACCAGACAAATGGCCCTCCATGCTCTTTAAATAGAGATCATGGGCTAATCGACTAGCGTTAAGCCACAGATCAAGTGTCATTAATACCGAGGTGAGAGATCACTGTCGGATTACTACAAATCGTGACCGTTGGATTATAAGTTACAAATGTACATGGTAAAGAAACACACTTTACCTAACTCGACACTAGACTAAGTTATTCTTAACTATTTCCTATGTGTCGGAATATCCTAATATCCCCCCTTAAGAACAACTTGGGATAGGATTGAAGGATTTACAAAGGTGACACAAAAGGAGCCTATTTCCTATGTGTCGAAATATCCTAACATCCCCCCTTAAGAATAAATTGGCATAGGATTGAAGGATTTACAAAAGTGACACAATGGGAGAAGGAAGGAGGCGTTAGAGCCTATGCCCCCTTAATGAAAACTTTCCTGAACTCCAAGCATGGATCGAAGTTTGGTAAACTTCACTTCTGTGAGAGCCTTTGTAAATATATCGTCTACCTGATCATTGGTTGGACAGTACTGCACTTCAAGAACACGATCATGAATGAGCTTTTTGATGAAGTTTATGTGGAGTTCAATGTGTTTCATACGCTGATGCTGAACTGGATCTTTACATAGCTAAATGGCAGTCTGATTATCACACCAAAGTGTAGTTGGATGCTGTTGATGGAGACCAAATTCAGACAGGATCTGACGAAGCCACATGGCTTCCTTGTTGGCTTGAACTGCACCACGATACTCTGCTTCTGCTGAAGAAAGAGAGATGGCACTTTTTTTCTTACAAGACCAAGTAATAGGTCTTGAACCAAGAGTGAAAACATATCTTGTAGTAGACTTTCGATCATCAGGGTCACTAGCCCAATCAGAATTAGTGAAAGCAATCAACAATGGAGATGCTCCTACACTGTAATGAATCCCGAACTAAACTGTACCTTGAATATATCGGAGTATTCTTTTATCTGCTTTCTAGTGACTTTCATGAGGTTGGTGCATAAACCGAGCGACAAGACCAACAACAAAGGAAAGGTCAGGACGGGTATGGGTTAGATACAAAAGTTTACCAAAAAGTTGACGATATAAGGTAGCATCAACTTCAGGGGTAGTACAAGTGACTGAAAGCTTGATTCCAAGCTGAAATGGAGAAGGGGTTGGCTTACAGTCTTCCATGTGAAAGTGGTGTAGAAGATCACAGGCATACTTGGACTAAGAGAGGGTAATTCCTTCCTTGGATTGCAAGACTTGAAGACTAAGGAAATAATGCAAGTGTCCTAAGTCTGTCATTTCAAACTTCTTTTTGAGGCTAGACTTCACATGGTTTATATGGTTTGGATCACTACCAGTAAGGATAAGATCATCAACATAAAGAACAAGGATGATGAAGGAATTACCCACTTTCTTGGTGTAGACACTGTTGTCAGAATGACACCTAGAAAATCCATTATCTAAGAGAAATCTATCCATTTTGGCATACCAAGCCCGAGGAGCTTGTTTGAGACCATAGAGAGACTTCCTAAGGCGAAAAACAAGGCTAGAGTCTTTTTGGATAAAGCCAGGGGGTTGTTCCATGTGGATTTCTTTATGTAAATCTCCATGTAAGAAGGAAAATTTAACATCCATCTAACGAACTTCCCATTTAAAGGAAGCAGCAAGGGAAATAACAAGGTGGATAGAATTCATTTTAGCAACAGGGGAGAAGGTTTCAGTATAGTCAATGCCTTCAACTTGTGAAAATCCTTTAGTGACAAGACGAGCTTTATTTCTATCCACTTTTCCATCTGGTCCAAACTTGGTTTTGTAAACCCATCTGCATTTGACAATTTTTCTTCCTTTTGGAAGAGGAACGAGATCTCAAGTATCATTTGCCAATAAGGAACGATACTCTTCATTCATAGCTTCATCCCAATTTGGATGACCGGAGGCTTCTTCAAAGGTTTCTAGATCAATTTTTTCTGGAACTTGAGCCAATAAGGAAGAAGCTCTTTCAAACTGAGAACGTGTATGTCGTCGATCGACAGGGTCACCTGCAAGAGAACCTGCTACATATCGAGTAGAGCGGACCCATCTTGGAAGTGGTGGAGTATAAGGAACAATTTCAAGAGATGGAGGAGGATTTTCATCCTCGATGTCATCATCTGAACTAGAAGGAATGCTATTAAAAATAGAAGAGAGAGAGAGAGGTGGCACATATGTAGAATTTGGCTCGCAGGCCAAAGGTGGCACACTTGCCGAACTAGGCCTGTAGGCTGATATATTTTCATCAAATTTTACATCTCTTCTAATGATAATATTTTTGGATTTTGGTTGAAGAAGTATATATCCTTTGACATCTTCAAAATATCCAAAAAAAATGCATTTTTCACTCTTAGGTTCTAAGGCTTTATGTTTCGCATCTGGAATATGGGCCCAAGTATCACTTCGAAAAACATGAAAGTGACTTACATCTGGTTTGATTGAGCTCTAAGCTTCTTCTGGAGTTACATACTTTAAAACCTTAGTAGGAGTGGGATTTAATATGTAATTTTCATAGTTAATGGCTTCTGCCCAAAAATTGAGACCAAGTCCTTAGATTGAAGCATACAACTAGCCATTTCTTTTAAGGTGCGATTCTTCATTTCAGCTACACCATTTTGTTGTGGAGTATATGGAACATTATGTTTCAATTGAATGCCATGCTCAGTGTAGAAGTTGATAAATTTTTTGTTAACATATTCTCCGCCATTGTCTGATCTTAACTTAAGAATTTGATGTCCAGATTGTTTCTCAACAAAGGCCTTAAAGGCCAAGAACATGTTAAAAACGTCACTCTTGAGTTTTAAGAAGTACACCCAAGTGCGTTTGGAAAAATCATCAATGAAGGTTAATAAGTACTTGCAACCAGAGAAAAAAAAAACAGGAAGTGGACCACATAAATCACCATGCACAAGCTGCAAAGGGGTTGAAGCATGACAAGAGGCACGTTTGTCAAAACTATCCCGATGATGTTTTCCAAGTACACATCCGGAGCAAACACCATCTCAGCAAGATACCATAGGAAGAGTTGTCACCATATTTTCCTTACATAGAGTTTGAAGAGAGCGATATTTTAAGTGACCAAATCTCTCATGCCAAAGTTTTCTCACATCATCATTATGAGCAACAAAAACAGAGGGAAGAGAGGATGACCCAAAGTTGTCAAACTTATACAACCTTGTGGAATAATCAACAATTTCAATAGCTAAAATATGTTTAGGATCTTTGAGGTCCTTGATTACAACATCATGAGGTGAGAATTCTACTATTTTCCCTTCACCTGAATGAGTTATCTAATAAACAGATAGAAGGTTGCATGACAAGGTAGGAACACATAGTACATCATTAAACTAACGATTATCTAGATGAATGGTTCCAGATCCTACAATACTAAGATATTTATAATCACCAACATAAATATGTTTGGTGTTACAATCATTTAAAGAAGAAAACATGGATTTATTTTTAGCCATGTGGTAAGAAGCTCCAGAATCAATGAGCCACTCATGAGAAGGAGAATAAGAAGATACATTTAATGCATAACTAGATCTTGATGCTTGACAACCACAAGCAGAAAGTGCCATGCCTAAAGATGAAGGTGAAGAGTGCTCCAAATTGACTTTGTGCTTCTTCATTGCTGCTTCTAAGTATTCTATCTTCTTAAAACATTTGGAATCTATATGGCCATCCTGATTGCAAAATTTGCAATGTCTATCTGTCTTCTTCCCTTTATTTTGATTTGCCTTATTATTTTGGTGATTTGATTTTTCAGTTTGCGGTTGAAACTGCTTAGGGCCCTTGTTTGGTTTAGGACCATATTTTTTAGGATACTGCTTCTTGGGATTATTTTGATATGGTTGTTGTTGGGATGCTAAAGCTTTCTTAGAAGCATTTCCAGCAGTGATAAGACCAAGGTGTAAAAGTTTTTCTTGTTTTCTTATCAAAGAATCACAAAAGGCATCAAAAGAGGGATTCTTATAGGTGGTTCCTGAAGAAATGATAACTTCTCTGGTGGAATGGAAGGCAGGAACAAAAACAGAGTATGCAGGGCCAAGCTTAGCAAGAATGCAATAGATGAGGCTACCATTGTCTTTTTTTATCTTACAACATTCTAAAAGAATTCTGAGGGTCTTGAATTTGGACAAAAAATATTCAATGGAGGAGAAGTTATTGGGGTTCAAAGTAAGCAACTTATTTTCAAGCTAGTGGGCCCTGATTTGATTTTGAATGCCAAAAAAAATTTTTAGCTTTTCCAGGGCTTCATCAGGGGTGTCAATGTCAAGGATATGAAATCGAAGATCTTGAGCAATGGACGTTCCTGTCAACCCTTGTGCTTGATCTTGTTTATTTTCTCATTTAGCAGCTTTATCATCATCAGAAGGTTTAGTTTCTTGTCCTATGGTTATTCTATAAAGCCCTTTACTTCTAAGTATATCTAGCATGTGAGGTAGCCATTGGAAATAATTGGTGCTGTTAAGAATAACCGGGCATGCACTTTCCATTTTTTTTTAAATGAAGCTAAGAAAAGCTGAAAATAACTGCTCCAATGGAAAGATCTCAAAAAATCAGGCCGTTCAAAAAAAAGGCTCGAAAAATGGCTTCTGGATGAAGAAGTTATGCCTTTTGAAAAATCTGAGTTGTAGATGCCGAATAGTTACGGGAACGGGATGAAGTGCGGCTTTTAAAAAAAAATTCTGCCCCTTTGAACAATTTTTTTTTACAAAAGAAGCTTGAGAAGGAGACTTGAATCCAAGACCTCTATTCTCATAGACTAACCCCTCACCAAGTGAGATAGTAAAAGGATCACGTTATTGTATGAAAGGAGGAAGGGGGGGTTGTTTTTTTTTTTTACTCTTCGGTGTGCGTGCCTTTTTCCTGCACAAAAAAACACAAAAACCGAGAAAAGAAAAGAAAAGAAATGCAAAGCCTTACGGCAGAATGTTATATTTTTGGCTAGCCTTATCGACAACTATCACTTTTTTCACTATTTCTGATTTCCCAAGATTGCACAAAGATGTGAGGAAAGAGCATACATAGCAAAAAAAATCCCTTTTTCCTGTTTCTGATTTGCCGAGATCGCACACAACGCACAAAAAAGAGCATACACAGAGAAGAGGGTATAGATCTAGCAAATAAATAAAATATTAATACCAAAAATAATCACAAAAAAAAACTGAAATAAGCAAAACTATTAACAAATATAACTGCAAAATAGATGCTTTATACCTCCAGATCTAAACTGTCATAACTTGGGCAGCCATAAACCTTTTTGCATGAAACGAAAGGCGTTCCTCACTGTAACAGATGCTCCGAACACAACTGAGTAGTTCTCCAAGCCCAAAAATGTTCAAAAATAGTAGATCTACAAAACGGCATTCGCATGCAGTCAAACCGGCTTTGGATTTTGATCAACAACAGACGCGACCCTCAAAATAGCTCTGATACCATGTAGGAATTTACAGGGTAAGTTCCTTAGATCAAGAACCAAAGGTCACCGCTCAAAAAAAGATCACAAATCAGTACACCAATATAATCACATGGTTAAAACCATCAAAGAGGGAAACAGTCCACTGCCTGAGCCAACGCGGCTACTTCAGGCAATTTATTAATGTAAAAAGAAAAGTTACATATGTTTCTCTCATAAACGGTTACCAGACAAATGACCCTCCATGCTCTTTAAATAGATATCATGGACCAATCGGGTGTTAAGCCACGGATCAAGTGTCATTAATACCAAGTTGAGAGATAACCATCATATCACTACAAATCGTGACCGTCGGATTATAAGTTACAAATGTACATGGTAAAGAAACACACTTTACCTAACCCTAAACTAGACTAAATTATTCTTAAATATTTCCTATGTCTTGCAATATCCTAACAACGGATATCTGCCACATTTTGGGGTACTCGCCATTCCATAATAGTCTTAATTTTCTCTGGATCGACCACTATTCCTTTAGCAAAAATGACATGGCCAAGATACTGTATCTGCTCTTTGAAAAAGTCACATTTGCTGAACTTGGTGTACAACTGATGTTTTCGTAACATCTCCAACACTATCCTTAAGTGCTCCTTGTGCTCTTCCATGTTTTTTGAATAAATAAAAATATTTTCAATGAATATCATAACCAATCTGTCCAAAAAGGGGTGAAATATGCCATGCATTAGCCTCATAAATGTTGTTGGTGCACTAGTTAAACCAAATGGTAAAACCACAAACTCATAATGCCCATATCAGGTATGAAACACAGTCTTTTATATATCCTCATCTTTAATTAGGATCTGGTGATATCCAGATCTTAAGTCCACTTTCGAGAATACAGTTGCCCCCTTCACCTAATCAAACACGTCATCTATCTGTGGAAACGTATACTTATTTTTTACTGTTAATTTATTGAGTTTTCTATAGTCCATGCACATTGGCATGGTTCCATCCTTTTTCTTTACAAATAACACTGGTGCTCCCAAAGGAGACACACTCAGTCAAATGTACCTTTTTTCCAACAAATCTTGCAGTTGAATTTTCAATTCAGTTAGCTCCGATACACTCATTTGATATGGTGCCCTTGAAATTCTGGGTATTCTTTGTGCCCGACATAAAATCAATAGTGAATTCGATGTCCCTTCTTGGAGGTAAACCTGATACATCCTCTGGAAACACGCCCATGAAATATTGTACTACTGGTATGCTTTCCAGCATAGAGGTCTTCTATTTAGAGTTTGCATAACCCACTTGAATGTCATATATCTGACATCCTTTTCTAATACACTTACTCATTTGGGAGGCTGCGATAGGATGCAACTGTAAGGGTTTCTTGATTCCTTGTATTTCATGACGAGTTCCATCTTGCATTATGTAATATATAATCTTCTCTTTACAATCCATGTCCAGAGCTTTTCCAACCAATCCATGCCTAGTAGTACATCATAGGATCCCAAAGGCAATACATTTAGTTCCACATTTAACTGTTGGGTTCCAATTTCCAGTGTACAGTTTGGAATTTTGCCACAAACTTTTCTTCTTTCCCTAATGGCTAGCTGTACTAGAAATGGATTTTTGAATTTTTGACTTTGTAATTTATAGATTTCTACTATTCTAGGGTTTACATAACGTAAACTGGAACTTGGGTCAACTAAAATAGAAATATTTTGTGAAAGTAACTTACCTTCCAGCTTAATCATCATTGGTTGATAATCTGCCTGCCAATCCTCCAAAGATGCATTAATTATGGGTATATTCCGGACTACATCTCCCACCGTAGAGGCTTCTTGTAGATTAGCTATTGTATCATTTCTTCCCTGTGGTGGCTAGTTCTTATAATAGTGAGCTTCACCACACCCTCAATACTGTAGAGGTGGTTTCTGGTTTTGTACATGTTCTGGCTTGCTGGAAGCTTCTGTAGGATTTTCTTCCGTAAGCCACTGGGTTATTTGATGGTTTCTCCCGAACTATCTGCTCACTAAATTTCTTGCAGAATTCTTAAAGTTATTAGTCCTAGCATTTTTGTAGTTTGAACTACTTTTCTGCCCTTTTCTTGGCTGCCAATTCTTGCCTAATTCTCCTTTTGCCTTAGACTATTGATAACACATTCTCGCTTTTCGAATTTCTTAATCCATGGTCCTTGGATTCACGAACTCAATTCATTATTTCATGTGAGTAGGCAGACTACTCAAGAACCACTAAAACTTAGCCTTTTCATCCCTTAAATAAGGAACATATCTTAATAAGGAAGGAACTTGGTTATGTATTCATCCATTTTCATTTGACCCAACCTCAAATCATGGAATTCTCTGTAATTTTCGTCATAGAAACGTTCTGTTAGATATTTGTCCTTAAATTATTGTTGAAACTCATCCCATGTCACGTCCTGGTCTTCAATGCTGCAGACATTCTTGACTTCCTCCCACCACAGGGTGGCCTTTTCTCTCAACTGATAGCTGGCCAACCTGGCTTTAAGATTGCTGCTATACTCATAAACTTGAAATTATTTGTTCATATTAATCAACCAAGCTTCAACCACCTCCTCCGCTTCTCCATCAAACGTAGGTGGTTTAATCTTTCGAAACTCACCTTGTAGCTCCACTTTTTGTTTATTAATTTCTATATATTCTGACACATTACCAGACTCAACTTCATTGTAATTTCTATTCTTGTTACTTTGTTGTGAATGGCTTGTTTCCACTCTGTCATTGGTTTGGTCCTTAGCTTTTCATTCATTTTCTTCATGCATATCTCTGTCAGGACTGGGTTGTAACACTCCTTGATTTTGTTTATTGGAAATGCTTTTGAGTATCCTTTCCTTTTCTCGCATCAAGAACTCATTGTCACTCCTAACCCAGACCATTTCTTGCTATAACTTATGCGCAATGCTTAGTAGTATACTGGTCTAATGCTACTATTCTTCTAGCAATCTACTGGTCTACTGGTGCTGATCTACACTCAAGTAAATCCACATTTCTGGATTCATCTCTAGATGAGATTGTGATGTAGGTTCCCCTACATTCCGAGGTGTTTTGTTGTGTCGATCCCCTACTCATTTTTCTTCCACTATGTTATTTATTTTTTGCGTACCATTTACACACAACAGTTAGGTGACCCATTGGGTCCCAACATATGAATGTTGCTCTGATACCACTTGTAAAATATATCACATTATAGTTAAAAAAAATGTACATTTACCATTTTAAACTATAGTCTATACAAATTCATGTGCACTTAAAAAGGTGATTTATTAGTTGGCACTTACCATATATTATTGTAATTGTTGAATGCCCACGTGGACATACTACTTGGTTATCTCCTTGCACTGATACGATATTTGTGATATTTGTGTCATTGCACGGAATTTAAAGGGATAATGATGGTAAACTGTTTGATCTTTATTACTCATAGCACCGATAATTAATATATGGATAAATGGTATAATGATTTTGTATCTTGGAAAACTCTATTATTTGATTTATTTCGTGGTGAACCAAATCTCGTCGGAGTCAAGGGTTAATGTGCAGATTTGTTGTACTACATTTGCATGGAAATTGGTTTTGCACAGTTGACACCTGTCCTATTGATTGTTGTTGGATCTAGGGTTATGAGATCCACGGTCGAGAAATTCTCGGTACCCACTTAGGGTATTGACCCCCCCTCGTAACCCTAACTAACTCCTCATTTTGCACTTTCACTCCGTCGATGTCTCCTTTTCAACTCTGCCACAAGCTATGATCTGTCGAGCAATAGCCACTCCTTAAGCCTCAAATTTGGCTCGCCATGGTGGATGCCAAATAGGTAAGCTCTCTTCGCCTTGCAGATGTTCGAGTTCCATCATTTTTGGTAGAATGAAGTAATTTTCTTAGTTCTTTTTCTTAATTGTTCACAGGAGGACAACGGTGGCTCTCTGCCATTCGCTAAGAATTCAATCTTGATTAGAATTCTGACTTGTGTAGGTGATGGATTCTCCAGGTTTGTAAAACTATGGTTTATGGGTGGCATCCTTCATTTCTTCCACCAGCAAGCAGTTGTGGCTTCCTCGTCCACGACTGGTAAGCCCCTTCAATGAGTGAAGCTTTTTCCAGGCATGGGTTACTAGTATCTATTTCGTGCTAGAAATTAGTTCTTCTGCTCCTTTTTTATTCTTTCTAATTATCTCATGGATTTCTCTGGTACAGGGTTTCCACCGCTCACTACAGAGTCTCTAGACCAGGTAAAATGGCCATTTCTCACTTGTCTTTCTGAGTTTACAAATGCATTCTATGATTAGATATTTTAGGCAAACCAAAAGTTATGAAATCCTTTTTGTGTAGCAGGTAATCACGTCTTGTTCGTGTATTTGGGTTCTAGGATTTTACTTTCCGACCTCCAGAATTCTTCCGGATTATGTAACCATCCCTCCCATATCACTTCACAAGTATTTGAAATTATACTAGCGAGGAATTTGTTTTTTGGAGTGGAGTTATCCATTCTTGTTCTTTGGTGATTGCAACTTAAGGATTCTGGAATTTAGATTTTAAGGCACCAGATGTCGTTGCTTTGTTACCTTGTTACTTAAGGGGCTTCGCCCTGATGAACAATTTGAAAAGCAGTGTCGTTCTGTTGTATATTTCTTGCACCTTAATTTCTAATAGAACCCTCGGCTCCATTTACGAGGAATTATCCCTCGGTGTTCAGGGTTTAGTAAAATGTTAAATGTTTACTGTGAAAGGTTACACAACCTCTGGAATTCTCTTTCAATGGACTGTTCGGTTTTGCCTTTATTATGGCTCTTTCTTCATGATTTAGAAGTTGTAAACAGTGGCGTTATATTTTGTTGAATAGATATATTTATATATGTTATAGTTCTTCTCTGGAGCCTTTGTGCTAATCTGGTTTGACTTACTACAAAATTTGTTATCTGCGTGGCTCATCACAATATTAGTTTCTCATCCATGTTATTTTACAGAAGGTGTATATTTCATTGTTGATTATATTATCATAGCAACTATGTATTTTGGGTTTTGTCTACGCCTATTCTTTCTGGCATCATGTGTGAGGTTATTCCATTTCTACATAAGTTTTATCTCTTTTTCAAGAAATGAATATGTATTTTTCTTATCTGTTTTAGTCTATGGTTAAATGAGATGTTCGGACCATCTATATTTATGATTTGCTTCCTACAAATCTAACTGTCCGAGTATATCATAGGTCATCAAATAATGACGAGTTTAGGGTCCAGGTCTTGGCTACAGACCCTAAACTAACAGATTTATGGGTTAAACTTCCAGTAGATGTTTTAATTTATTTTCCTGTTTATATGATAGTACAAATACTACTTCTTCTATGAAACAAGAATTAACTTCAACACTACACATCTACACAGTTCATATATTTCTATCAGTTATGCTGTAATCTTCTCGAATACATTAGAAAAGTACAGTAAATAAATATATATACATCATTATGGAATGATAATCTTATTTTCATATTTTAAAGAGAATTAACTGTATTAAAGAAATATCTCTGTCTAAACAGCACATCAATACTTAATATTTCTGCAATTTGTTTACTTATCTTGTTTCAAAACTAGCTGATGATGTCCTCCCTATCAGGAGAGAGGCAATTACTCCCTCATCTCCCCTCGTGCTCCACACTAAGATGAGTAGGTTAACAGAATTTCCAGAAGAGATCTCAAGACCCCTAGTCCAGTACTCTTCTTTTTAGGATTTAGGGAGGCTGAGTGTTTTCCACTGGTCACTACTAGCTCAGGAATTCCCCACTCTCTTCCTTCCTCTCCTTAGTTACCAAATATAACCCCCTTTCCTCACTGGAATGTACCTTTTATTCCTAGAGGAAAGGTAACTGTTTCTGTTCAGCCACTCTTAGTTCTTGGAATAATTTTATCATCAATCTTCTTTTAGTTTTTATGGAACCACCATTTCATAATTGAATTTTATTTCTCAAACATAATTAATTTGGGTTCAACATTTGTAATCCTTTTTAAAAAATAACGACTGTTTAGTCTCTTTAAAGTAAATAACATAACAATTAGCTTGTACTTAAGCCAGCTGTCACATATATATATTAATTTATCTCTTTAAAATTGATAAAAGTATATCACTTCACCTCTGCATCTAAATATTTATGTTGACACACATGTTTATTTTAAAAGAGGGTTACATTAATTTATCTCTTTAAAATTGATAAAAGTATATCACTTCACCTCTACATCTAAATATTTATGTTGACACACATGTTTATTTTAAAATAGGGTTTCCAGAATTTAAATATAACTAGTGGATGGTAGAGAGTTAACCTTCATGAAATATTCTAGAATATTCTTGGTGATATACACATATCAAAGGTTGAGATTTATCTTCAAAGTAGTTATGCCATTTTTTCCTTTTTAAGTTTAATTGGTTAATTAAATAAAATATCATATGAAATGACTTATGGTATTTTAAGCATGTGGTATTACTAAGCCATAATAATTGCCCCTTGCTATAGTAACAAAGCCTATTTACAAATAAGAGTCTCTATAGTAAAATGGGGTGAGCCTCCATAGTTAAGAATGTTGTTACATGTTTTTTTAAATGTATATATGTTTGACTTGTATATTACTTTTATTTGTTTATTAATAATAATAAGATAAGAATTTGACTTGTATATTACTTTTATTTATTTAATAATAATAATAAGATAAGAATTTAAAATAGAGTTATAACTTAGTTAATTTTTATAATTTGAGCAATCATGAAGTAAGTGTTTTTACGATTATTATGGATTGATGCTTGTAGGCTTTTTCCAACCATTTAATTTATATAGTTATGCTAGTTTATTTATGTTTAGACTCAACTTAAATATTCTTACCACAACTCCTCCTTTATACTAGGTCATAATATCAACTCGGTCATAATATCAACTCCAAATGGAGTAAGCATATTGAGAATGAGATTATTGATATTTAATTAAAACCAATCAAATATATATATATATATATATATATATATATATATATATATATATATATATATATATATATATATATATATATATATATTAATGATAACTCATATTTTTTTATTTTTTTAAAGTATATGAATTACACATTTTCTTTTTGTTGAACTAGAGAATAAAATTTTTGACCTAACAACTTATAATCTTTTAAAATATTGGAAATTTCAATTTAAATAAAAATAAAAATAAAATATATATTTTATTATTTTTTGCTTGTCTATCAAGTGGTCTAAGTTCATCAGATATTGCATTAAGCTTGACCTGTGGCTTGAGAAACTGCCACCTAGGGGCATCTAAGTCGTCAATTTTAAATATAAAAAAATATTTATTATTATTTTCAAGTGGTCTAAGTTCATTACAAATTACATCAAGCTTAACTTGTCTACGTGGCCTGGGCCACACCAACACTAAGCTACCTGGGTTTAACTTGTCTACTCCCCCTAACATAGGTTCAACAACCTCCTTAAGGTTTGATAGTGGGTCAACTTTCTAAGGAGGCCATCCTCAAAAAATTGTGTTAGTGGGACTTGACAAAATATATACTAGCAATTGCACCAAATGTTGCAAAGGAAACGCCGTAAGGTATAAATTCAAATTAATAAACAAAATGTTATTCAGTTGTCTTAAATCATAAGCAACAATTTCATGTGAGATATTAAATCCTTGAAAGTATCCATTGCTAGTGGCATATCTATCAAGTGATAAAAATAATGAGACAACTAAAATATGATGCTTATTAGTTTTATTTGGAAACAAAAAGGTTGTTTAGTTAGATTGTGTTGTTTTAGTAAGTTGCCATGTTGCAAATTTGAGCTCATCACCTAAAAAATAAATCTTCATTGTTCTAAATACATCTAAAATGATATATTATGCTAAAGAGAGTGGCTACAGAGGTACTCCTCCCAACATAAGCAAGGAAAGCATGCCCTTTTTCGTATCGACCTCTAGCAAAGTTTATTTCATAATATGGCTAATGGAGAGTGCACCATTTTTTCCCTTGGAGTCTCTGTAATATTATTCTAATACACGAGGTGAAAAGCCAATAACCCAATGGTTTTAGACATCTATGATGTAAAAATCAAATAGCGGATTAAAGAGAGTGCAGAGTCAGATATATATATTTTTTTTTCCTTAAACTTTTTGTGCTTACAATCAATGCATCATTTCCTATATCATTGAAAAAGATATAGCTGCAACTTATTAGAAGCAAACATCACTTCACTGCACTCCAGGTTCAAGTTGGAGTCAAATTCATATTGTTTGTAAGTTTATACTTTTTGTAAGTTTATATTGAGTAATCCAAACTATCAAAACATTGGCATGAAATCAGCATCTAAATTGCCATGCCATCTCCAAATACTCTATCAATTTGTTTAACAAAACAATTTAAATTGTCTCACTAGAATCAAAACTGTGTACCCTGACTGTAAGCAAACTCAATCTTGCAAAATCCCAAGAATATCATCTTCTAGATACAAGTGGTACTCTTTTTCTGCAAGTTTTAATTTTGTGCCATCATATTCAGGAATCACCCTCCTTGACACTAACAAGAATAGTGTTTACATCCTTGCCATGAGAACTAGGCCCAACTGCTATGACCTTTCCTGAGTTCAAATTTCCAGTGCTCTCCTGAAGCAAAATGCCACCGGTGGTCTTGCTCAGAGCAACAAATTTCTCTATCAAAACCCTGTTAAGCAAGGGGATGTGCTTTCAACTCAGTACTTGCTTCCAAGGTAAACCAGGAATTTTCTTCCAATATTTCTTCAAGAGTTAAGGTCTGTTATAATCGCACAGTGACAATGAACAGAGGTCTGGAAGTTTGCAATGATTCGCATAATAATGTAGAGCTGTATGCAAGTCTACGAGGATTAAAGTGAGATTCTATGATCCACCTAATGAGACTTGTCTCCACATTTTTTATTTCAAGCAAAGATGTGAATGCCACATGATCCAAGGTCGAGACAGTGACAACAAGTTCATCCACAAAAGAGGTCACAAGTATGAAATTTTGGTCACAAGATCGCAAGAATGTTACTATAGGTGCGAGTATTCTCGAGGTTCGAATGTAGTATTCTTCCACGGGCCTGTAATTACTATAAGAATATTCTTCAGGTAATAAAAATACAATGGATCCAAAACTAATATGCACAGGTCCTACAATAATTCCACAGATCCAAGATATACTTCACACTATATTTTTGTTCACCTGCTCTACGAGCCTGGGACTATTGTCATTTAATTGTATGTCAAATCATTTCGAAGGGCAGAGCAATCAGGAAGATAAAATATACCACATCTATAGCTCTTTAATCCAAGAATAATTTTAATGATTGTTCAAGAAACAACCTCAGTTCTAACAAGGAAATCTAAGTCGACATACCTGCATTTGTAAAGAAAATGAATGAATAGAATAGTTGATGTATGTACCCAACTTTGAACAAGGAGTACCTTCAAGATAAAATTGATTTCTGTTATGCGCTAGACTATTACACCTAATGCTGTGAATTTGTCTGCCTTTTGGTGTACAACATTATGTACGACACGAAATTAAACGGAAGCTTGAATGAACCCTAGACTGTTTTCTTCCGCTTTCCTGTTTGCCGAGGTGGTAGAGCCGCCGACAAGCTCTGGTAATCTCTGCATACAGAGGTTTACGAACTTACCAACCTCACATTCGGTAAATGCTAGGCCTCCACTAGCCGCTTTCTCCCTCGATCTAGCACGAAGGGACGTTGCAATCTACGCCGGGAATGAGGATCCGTCCCTTCGGCATCACCATGACTGTCTTCACCTCAGCCGAGAGAAGACATTGATCGATTATAGGGCTTCGTTCAGCGTCTATGCAGCTGTTAAGGTTTCACCGAGTCCTGGTCGGGCTCCAGCTCAACCACCCTCTGCCGCCCTCCAGTGCTATCGTGCCAGGGCTCTCGCGGAAGTTGTTTCAAGGGTTTTTTTCTGGATGCAGGGGATAAACTTGAGGGCAGAGCTCTTTAGAGTCCAGCTCGGGTCACCCGAGCCTTGCCTCTTTGGGGCTGTCTTCAACTCGGCGAGTTTGACTAATACGAGCCCTGCAGCAAAATTTTCAACCGCAGCTTTGAATGGGACTTTGGCCGCAAATCCCCGAGGCTACATTTTTGGGCTCTGGAGTTGGTCTACAGGCGTTTCCCGCCCTCACGGCCTTTCTCAGCAGAGGCTTGAAGTCGCAGGCAAAAGCAGGGACGCCCTTCGTTGCCGCGCAGATCCTGCCTCTAAAAAGAACCCTGCCTCTTTTCAGATCCAACTCCGGTTACTCTCTGGAAAAAATATTTTGCTTTGGGTTTCTTCTTCAGATCTGATTCAGAAGCTTAAGCTTAACCTGGAACAACGGACTGGAATTTTCTCGATTCACCAGAGACTTCTTTTCCAAGGTAAACATCTTGAGGATCTTCTTCCCCTTTCTGCTTATAACATTAACAGAAATGATTCCATTGTACTTACCCTTCGTTTGAGAGGTGGTGCTGCCGGACAGTCTTCTTCAGCCCCTAACTTCTCCTATAAAGAAGTTGTTCACTCTCAAAACCCCAAACCCTCTGCTGCCCCCAAACCCCAGCCTTTTCTGGTTGACAAGCTGGATGAAGCACCTTCTGTTGAGGTCTCTCTACCATCTGTCGCAGAAGATCTTCAAAAATATGCAGAGAGATCCATCATTTACAGATTCAACGGGCTTTGGCCGCGAACCAAGGAACTCTTTGATTGGATCTACGATAACTGGACCAGCAAGTGCCTCGTTAGCTGCTGTTCACGAGGGTTCTTCATAGTATTGTTCGATCATGCAAAGCATTATGAATAGGCCTTACAGAAAGGTCCCTGGTTTTTTGGAAATGCTGGGCTCTTCTTAACCCCATGGTTCCCAGATTTCGACCCTGCAACAGCTACCATCACTAGGACCCCTATTTGGGTTAGGCTGCCCAACCTTCCTGTCCATCTATGGCAGCTGGTAGTGTTCAGGCGCATGGGCGATACCTTGGGACGCTTTCTCGATGTAGACTATGAAATGCCACTTCAGGGCCTCTACACATATGCCAGAATGTGCGTGGAGGTTGACATCAGCAAAGGCTTGCCTGAACAAATTATCCTCAAGGTTGGTGATCTTGTTTGGACATAGTACTTAGACTATGAGAACACTGCATTCCGTTGCCGCCACTGCAACCAAACAGGGAATCTGCAGAACTCATGCCCCACTCTTGCAGAAACAAAGACTAAAGGAGATTATACAAAGTCCAAATCCAAAAAATGGACTCCTTGTACCCCGCCGCCTGCTGCAAATTATACTTCCTCGAGCTCTGATGATCATGGGAGTGAGGCAGATTCAGACCTTGCTCCTCAAACTCAGAAACTGTCCTCGGATGCTCCCAAGCATCCCCCTGATATTACAGTCGCTCAGAAGCGTAGTCATGAGTCTGCCTCCTCCGATTCAGATAAGGAGGCCCCTCTCTTGGAGAACTCCAGTCTTCAAATTGTCCCAGCACATACTCACCAGGATGGCTGGGTTAAAGCCAACAAAAAGAAAGGGAAGAAATTTCGTGTAGAAAACTCTACCAATTCTGGGTAGATGTCAGTGCCTTCCTGTTTTTAGTTGCTTATTGCTGCTCCTCGTTTGTCTTATCTCTCTATCCGGGGACCGAAGTTGATATTTTATCATTTCCGGTTGGCCGTGTTTTTGTCTCTCTTGAATGTACTTTCTCTTGTACCATATTTTCACTTAATAGAATTAGTCCAATTCAGAAAAAAAAAAAAAAAAAAACATTATGTCTGACCTAAGCATTCTCAGGTACCTACAAATTTCACTAAATTGGAAGATTGAAATACTCTTAAGGGACTTCCCATTTAAAATATATTCTTTATATCGGAATCCTGTTCATTCCACTAGGATGACATATTCATTCTCTATAAACGTGAATGGGAAAATTTGCTTAATTTTAATGATAAAAATATTCACAGGCTACCTTTTTTGAAAAGATACTCTTGGTCTTTGTTTTTCTCTTTCACAATATGTATTACCTTTGTTTGCTTCTCATATTTCAGGTCCAAATGATACCAAGAGAAAGATGAAAGCTTGGTCATTATCCATATGCAATAGGATTATCTTCATAATACGGAACATCGAAAACACGGTTTCATATATCTTCACAACCTCTTGCATTCGAGAATGATTTTCCCTTGTAGATTTGGTTATAGATGCGAAGGGCTTCACAACCAATGCAAGGTCAAATTAAGCATCATTAGTGAATTTCCACTAAGCGTGCAACTCCTCTTCTTCACTCGATACTCAATACTCAATATTTTCATATTAATATTCCTATGTCAATATTTTTCACAATAATAAAGCCATAATCACATCAAGAGATACAACCTTAATAGCATAGTAGAAGAGTAGAGAAAGGGTGAAACAATAGTTGATGTATTGAGACCCTTGTATCAAAAATATGGTGAGCACGTCTCTGTCAGGAAACTACTACAACAACGTTATAATATAATATGATTGTGCCATATCGAGTAACTTGTCGAGAGAGAAAGTGTCATACGAGTGATGATGCCATAAAGCGAGCATGAACTATCGAGCAAACTATACATCATTTTTGATGCTTTAAATCATTCAATTCTTGAGCCATGACAACCCATGTATAAGAATTCCTATGAAATATATATATATATATATATATAAAGTGAAGGGATCATCCGAGATTACTGTACATGAATGATGCTAATATCAATGTATATAATATTGTCGAAGTTATACTACCAATACTACACATAGAAGAGACTTAGATGAATAGAAAACATAACTATCACTCAAAGACTGTAACGCAGATACCATATAAAATATATGCCAATATAATGAGGCTATACAGAAGTGCACTAACATTGTCATTATGATTAGACCATTCCAGTAGAGAGAGTCCTCCATCATGTAAAAGTACACTTATGAGAGATCAAGAGTAATTCTAAAACATCTGCTTCAACCATGGTTCATTAGGTCTTCAACGCTGCTTCAGGATATTCCACAAGATATCAAGTTGCTTCAATAGTCTTCATAATGATGTCATTAAACCAAAGCTCCAAGGGTGCTTCATGTCTGTTGCAATGCATACTTCCAGTTGAATCTACAAGGGGCGTAAGATAAAAGTCAATATTGTGCTTCCAAGGTCTACAAAATGATGCTACTCTTGTGCTTTCAACTCAGCACTCTGCTTCCAAGGTAAATCAGGAATTTGCTTCCATTATTTCTTCAAGAGTTAAGGTCTGTTATAATCGCACAGTGTCATTGAACAGATGTCTGGAAGTTTGTAATGATTCGCATAAGAATGTAGAGATGTATGCAAGTCTACGAGGATTAAAGTGAGATTCTATGATCCACCTAATGAGACTTGTCTCCATAGTTTTGATTTCAAGCAAATATGTGAATGCCACAGGATCTAAGGTCGAGACAGTGACAACAAGTTCATCCACAAAAGAGGTCACAAGTATGCAATTTTAGTCACAGGATCGCAAGAATGTTACTATAGGTGCGAGTATTCTCCAGGTTCGAATGTAGTATTCTTCCACAGGCCTGTAATTTCTACAATAATATTCTTCAGGTAATAAAAATACAATGGATCCAAAACTAATATGCACAAGTCCTGCAATAATTCCACAGATCCAAGATCTACTTCACACTATCTTTTTGTTCACTCGCTCTACGAGCTTGGGACTATTGTCATTTAATCATATGTCAAATAATTCCGAAGGGCAGAGAAATCAGGAAGATAAATTATACCACATCTATAGCTCTTTAATCCAAGAATAACTTTTATGATTGTTCAAGAAATAACCTTAGTTCTAACAAGGAAATCTAAGTCGACATACCTGCATTTGTGAAGAAATTGAATGAATGATTTTTCAAGAAACAACCTCGGTTCTAACAAAGAAATCAAAGTCGACATCCCTGCATTTGTGAATAAATTGAATGGATAGCATATTTGATGCATGTACCCAACTGTTTTAATTGCACAGTGACAATGAACAGAGGTCTGGAAGTTTGTAATGATTCACATAAGAATGCAGAGATGTATGCAAGTCTGCGAGGATTAAAGTGAGATTCTATGACCACCTAATCAGACGTATCTCCACAGTTTTGATTTCAAGCAAAGATGTGAATGCCACAGGATCCAAGGTCAACACAGTGACAAAAAGTTCATCCACAAAAGAGGTCACAAGTATGCAATTTTAGTCACAGGATCGCAAGAATGTTACTACAGGTGCGAGTATTCTTCAGGTTCGAATGTAGTATTCTTCCACAGGCTTGTAATTGCTATAAGAATATTCTTCAAGTAATAAAAATACAATGGATCCAAAACTAATATGCACAGGTCCTGCAATAATTCCACAAATCGAAGATCTACATCACACTATCTTTTTGTTCACCCGCTCTACGAGCCTGGGACTATTGTCATTTAATCGTATGTCAAATCATTCCGAAGGGCAGAGCAATCAGGAAGATAAAATATACCACATCTATAGCTCTTTAATTCAAGAATAATTTTTATGATTGTTCAAGAAACAACCTCAGTTCTAACAAGGAAATCTAAGTCGACATACCTGCATTTGTGAATAAATTGAATGGATAGCATAGTTGATGCATGTACCCAACTGTTATAATCGCACAGTGACAATGAACAGAGGTCTGGAAGTTTGTAATGATTCACATAAGAATGCAGAGATGTATGCAAGTCTGCGAGGATTAAAGTGAGATTCTATGATCCACCTAATGAGACTTGTCTCCACAGTTTTGGATTCAAGCAAAGATGTGAATGCCACAGGATCCAAGGTCGAGACAGTGACAACAAGTTCATCCACAAAAGAGGTCACAAGTATGCAATTTTAGTCACAGGATCGCAAGAATGTTACTATAGGTGCGAGTATTCTCCAGGTTCGAATGTAGTATTCTTCCACAGGCCTGTAATTGCTATAAGAATATTCTTCAGGTAATAAAAATACAATGGATCCAAAACTAATATGCACAGGCCCTGCAATAATTCCACAGATCCATGATCTACTTCACACTATCTTTTTGTTCACCCGCTCTATCGAGGGTGTACTGTTTCACCGAATTTCTGAGACTTTCTTCTCAAGTTGTTTAATGTCTGCTTTAATCTCGGGTGTGGGGGTGATGTATGCGGCTTAGAACCTCAACCTGCAAAAAGGATCTACGAATGATTATCCAAAAGTTTCTTTAGATTCTATACCTTTTGACTCCCATGATCTTTACTCGATATAAAAGTGGAAATTAAAAGGTTAGTAAATCACCCAAATCCTTTTCATACCTCTTGTTGGAATTCATGTCTTCCTTTAGCTGTTTCTGTTTGAAGAACCTTGATAGCCACATTAGTACAATCCAAACTGCCCTTGTAAACTAGACCATATCCTCCCTCACCTATTTTAAGTGATTCAGAAAATAAATCTGTAGTAGATTCAATTTTTTCTATTGAATATCTTCTACATCTTTGATCAGCTGATTCGAGAGAATCATTTGCTTTTTTACTTTCATATGATTCCCAGATGGCTCTCAATCCTGCATCACTTCTCTGTTTTAGCTCCCTTAGAGTAGCTTTCCATCTTGCTTTGGCGTCTTTCATGGCACCTTCACAGTTCGCCTTAAACTGCAGAGCCACCGATCTTGCCAATTCTTCTCTCACCTTTGCCTCCTCTAATTTGCATAATTTTTCAATCAGCTAGGAATTTTGATCTTCTACCTGCCACGTGTAGTGGAACTTCTTTGAAGTACACATCTTAAAAATCATTCAATTCTCCTCTCACCTTTGTCTCCAATTTTCATAACTCTTTAACCAGCTGGACATTTCGCTCTTCTGCCTGCCATTAGCAGTGAAACGTTTTTAAGTACACAACTTATAAATAAAAAATTTTATCAGTTAGAAAAGATTCTCGCTTTGCACTCCGTAGAAATTGCTTCTTCAAATGCTCCCCTGTACATCTCCCTAATATGTTGAATTGCACTCTTAATATCAGGCTGCATACAGGAAACAGTTTGTCATTCAGTTGCAGAACAGAATGCCTTGCTACATTTCATCCTTTGAGTGCATAGTCAAAAGGAATCAAGTCCAAAAAAACATAAGAAATTAATTAGTCTTTATTGTGTGACTGGTTGATTCATTTCTCACCAGCCTTCCCCAAAAGGAGCTAGTTATCCTCACCTTTGACACAAATAGCTCTTCCAAATCAAGGCCACTCCCTTGCAGTTTCCTTCTATTGTTATCAAAGCTGAGTTTTCCACTACCATCAGTCATCGTAGTCTCTGTGTTCCACCCACCTTCCAGTACTTGTACTTCTGAATCAGGGATGGTGAAAGAATGAATTTCTTCACCAATGGCACCTGAGTTTTTGGAAAAAGTAGAAGTAGAACTATCAAAAATCTCCACTGCTTCAAGAACATCTATTGTTCGACCTATAGAATAGGTTGGGCTGGTGCGCATATCAACTCCATTAGAATGTGACCTGGATATTTCTTTATCAAGATCCACAACTATATTCATTGAATCTGATTTACTCTGCCTTAAAAGGCAACCATTTCTGTGGGAAAGTAGTTGTTGGCACTGAAATGGAGTAGTTTTACTGGTTTCTGGAACTCCCTCCCCTGCCATTTCAAAAAAAATAGAAGTAAGCTCTGGAAAACGAAAGCATGCAGATTTATAATTATTTTACACAGTTTTTTCTTTTTAATCGATTAAGAAAGCACCCCAACCTCCCTCCCATAGGCAAGGTAAGATCCATACAATAAGCAAGGGTTCAAAGTCTGAGAATTGAATCTGGGTGGATGACAATAATCATTCTGCCCAACCACTTTAGATAAACCCAATTTCTTATTTTACTTAGATTCTAGATTTTATTACAAAATATAAAGTGAAATGAAAAGTATTTTAGGCACCATTGCCATAACATACAGCTCATCAACTAAAACCATCCAAATCATAATTGCAGACAAGAGATATGCCAAAAATGAGTACATTCACAAAACAATCCATGACACCATAGAGAAACCGTCTTTGAAAAAGAATGCCGCAATACCTCTTGAGAGTGCTGTGTCTTCTGAACTACAGGTAGAATGATTCCTGGAGTAACCACACCTACTGCTATCTTGTGCCGAAGTGGTGCGTGCATGCACTGAAGCAAGTCTGTCTTTTGATATAACATATACAGAACAAAACTTTGGGGCTTTCAAAGCAATATTTGCTGGCAAGTCATGGCCTTTGAGCTTCCTACAAAGGGATTCATAGCATGCACATCAACAATTTTATCGCACTGAATCAATATTTGATAGAGAAAAATATGAACTTTAATAACAATAAATGTGCTTATATGAAGTACTCGGTAGAATAAAAATTTTGTTGGGATAAACGGAAAATAAATCAAATTAGATAACACTTGAAATGAACTATAGAAGTGCTACCAAACTCTGGGATATTTGTTCACCAATGAAGCTGTGAGGTTGTTTAATTAATATATTATTAAATTACTCGGCTTTGGCAATCATTTACTTTACTATTATATTACGAGAAGATGATCCCATAACAAGTTTACTGATTCTGTTGTTTGAGATATATTTCAGAATTGCCTTTGGTACATTATCATCTTCTAGCACAATGATTTCTGCTTGCACCTAATTTCCAACGACAATAAATAAATACTACTGCTCCAGTCAGATCTGGAAAAACAACTGCCTCATAATCAAAAGATTCCAAGAGGACATAAAGTTTTAAGATGACCTGTTTGCTATTACACATTTGCTGAAACGGCCTTAACAAGTTTAGAGTTCGTGATTCAACTTCTTGCACATAAGCAGCCACGACATCACCACATACCTGTGCAATTGGCATGTGGTTTCCCACTACAAACCAGAAACATATTGAAGTTATATAAATAGGATTTTTATAATAAAAAAACTCAAAATCTCTACATCTTGCTTTTCATTTAGAAGTAAAATACTGTAAATGCTTAAAAGAAGGTGCAGAACTCAAGGGAAATTTTTTATTTTTTTTGGAAAATTTGGGGAAAACTCTTATTGAAATTTTACTGCATTCATGGATAGTACACACTGCAAACCCTTTGGCACTGATTATTGCACCTGAATTCACAACGAAATCAAGTTAAGCATGCAACAGAGGCAGCCAACTCAAGGGGTAATTATCTCACAGAATGCAAAATATCACTTACAATTGAGCTTTGTCTCAGAATTCAAACAAGTGAAACAGGACCAACTGGCATTCCTCAGAACTTCACTGGGTGAATGATGAGAAACCTCATCCAAAGCCGTCGCCGCCACCTTCTTGGGATTCACAAGAAGATGATGCAGCTCCTGCAAGGGCTTCAGGAAGCAACAATGAGGCACAGTCATTGTAACACTTATGCCTCTCTGAAATCTGAGAATGCACTTAGGCATTGTAACACTTATGCTTCTGAATCTTCTTGAAATTCCTCAGAACTTCGCTGGGTGAATGATGAGAAACCTCATCCACAGCTTTTGCCGCCTCCTTCTTGGGATTCACCAGAAGATGATGCAGCTCCTGCAAGGGCTTCACGATGCTTCAGGAAGCAGCAATGAGGCACAAGCATTGTAACATTTATGCCTCTCTGAAATCCGAGAATGTACAAGTGAAGGGTCGCCCAACCAATGCCTTACCTTTCACATTTTTTCTTTCCATAACTGCATTGTAAAATAACTTTTCCATCAAGGGTTGAAAATGTTTTAATCGTCTAACATATAATCTAAGGGTTTCATATTATGACACGATGCACATCAGGAAAGTTGTTTTCAAATAATAACGCCTTACGACATAATTATTATTTTTTTAATAAAAACTTTAATTTTTATAACAATTATAATGATTAATATTACATAAATTTAATAATATATATAATAATAAAAGAAAAGTTTTATAATTTGAGCAATTATGAAGTAAGTGTTTTGATGCTTATCATTAATGTATTTGTAAGTATTTTGATGCTTATCATTGATTGATGTCTATAAGCTTTTGCTAGCTGCTTAATTTATATGGTTATGCTAGTTTTTTTTTTATTAAAACTCAAACTTAAATATATAATATCAATAACAAATGGAGCAAGCTAGTAAAAATGAGATTATTTATATTTAATTAAAACTAACCAAATTCATTTTTGTTTTCTGAATGATAATTTGACATTGTTTTTACGGATTTTGGCCAATTAATTTTAAACTGCACCACTTGTGGTACCTCAAAGATAACAAATAAGACTATAAAAAATATTTTAATAAAATTTATAATAATTATTCAAAAAGATTAATAGTAACGATGACAGATGACGATGACGGTGAACGTCATTAATCACATCTAACTTATAAAAGTAGATCACCTTCATTACATTTAGGTTACAAAAAGGTAAAAAAAGAAAGAAAGAAAGTATTTTTAATGTCCATGAGGCTAATAATAGCCTATGGGACAGATTGCTTCTCTATATATCTCTTGTATTCAGCCCTTTTCCTATGAAGTTTTACAATAACCGCTCCCAGCTTCTCGACAAGCTCTTCGTTGAATAGATTATCCCAAGAAATAGCTGCCGGAACACCTGCATAATTTTCCCTCTTGTCTTTGAAGGCCTCGCATTCTAAAATGAAATGTTTTTCTGTTTCCACTTTTCCAGAGGAGAAAAAAATACATATTCTTTCCTCCCATAGTTCTTTTGACCTTTTCCAATGCCCTGTTTCACAACGGAGTTGATGAGAATTAGTCCTTAATTGAGCAATAAGGATTTTAGATCTCCAAGAAATATTAGCCCCTATGTACGCCTTTTGCTGATGGTTATGTGTGGGGTTAAACTCTTCAATGTAGTACTTCTTCTTTCTCCCTAGCTCTTTCTCCCAAGTACGTTTGTGGAACTTATCCATAACAAAAGTTTTTATCTCTTTACTGTTTTTAGGACACATGCTCAAGAAAATACCCATTTACTAAACCATTTTTTATTTTGCCGCATCCAAGTCTTCTTTCTTTTGCACAATCTGTCACTAAACAAAACCTTAGGCCATCTACCCTCTTCCATTTGCTCAATTTTTTTCAAATACCTTATGACTCGCACCATAGCAATTGCTTCAATAGGAGCAACCTTGGTTTCACTTAACAGGATAGCATAAGGAACTACACTTTTAATTTTGAATTTGTTTGTAATCAAACGCTTCTGAATTTTCTCAATTTGTTTCCACTGCGTCTTGGTTGTGTTGCTGGCCCACAACTCACAACCGTAGAGAATCACCAGAATCACTAGAAGCCCAAAGAGAGTTACAGTGGTTTTCCAGTACCACATCTCTGCCTCTCTACACATGTTTTGAAGAGCATAAAATGCCTTCCAACCCCTAAAGTTCTTTTCTTTCTACAACCATCCCAACTTAAATTTTTGTTGAAGTCAATTTCGAGGTATTTGTAGTCTGCAACTTCTTCCAGAATGTTGCCTTTAAGTAGAACTTATGCTGGTTATGCTTTCTTTTGTTAGAGAAAACCACTACTTTCGTTTTGCTAATATTGACTTGCATCCCCACCCTTCCACAAAAATGCTCAAGGGAACGTAGGTGCTCTTGCAAACCAAGAGCTGATTTAGAAATCAATATAAGGTCATCTGCGTACAAAAGAAGCCTTATAATGAACTTGCCCAAATTGTTACCATCACCCCCTTGCAAATTTAGCCACTCTTCAAGCTTGTCAATATATAACCCAAAAAGGGTAGGAGACAATGGGCAACCTTGCTTGACCCCGATATCACTTCTAAAACTTCAGAAATTCCTGCTGTAGTTCTAATTTTGACTTTCACCTCTTCATACAGCCTATGCACAGCTGCTCTCAAATGCCTGGGAACCCCGAGTTCCTCCATTCTACCCCAGAGCTTATCCCTAGGAACCGTGTGAAAGGATTTTCTGATATCAACAAAGCAACATAAAACTTCTTCCTTTTCTTCCCAAACTTTTTCAATGATGTGCCTTAAATTTATACAATGATCAACTATGGAATGTTTAGGTCTAAAACCTGCTTACCCTTTAGCATGTTTATCTCTTTCTTCTGCCCACTTGCTGATTTTATTTTCTAACATGCTTCCAAATAACTTTGCAAACAAGGGGTTTATCATTATGGTTCTATAATTTGAGGGATTATTGACGTCACCACTCTTGAAAAGAGGTATTGCCATACTATTTGTCCAATCTGTGGGGAACCACTGCTGTATGATGTTGTTGAAAATTTTTGTGATGTGAGGTGAGAGAATTTTTAAGCCCCACTTTAGATACTCTACTTGGAGTTCATTTAAGTCTTTTGCTTTTCCAGTGCCCAACTTCTTGATACCCATCTCTACCTCTTGCACCGTGAAGAGTTTTGTGTATGTGTTGACCAAGGGAGGAGGGTCAACCTTAAGATCTTGCTCATAAAGTAGTCTTGTATATTCGAACCATTTAGAAGTTGTAATGTTGTTTTCAGTTTGCACCTTCTTCGGTTGGAGCTCCTTCCAGAATAAATGACGCCCTCGAATTTCAACGGTTAACTGAATGGTCCGCCGTCAACATCATTCACAACCATTCCAACGGTAATTCGATTGACTTACAGTTGTACATCGACATCATTCACAACTACTCCAACGTAATTCCGCGTAATTCAGAAGAGCCTCCCAATTATTTTAAATTAGATTATAAACGAATAGAGCTGGAACATATTCTTATATTATCTGCCATTTACTTCTGTTGTTGCTTTGCTACAACCATATCAAGGAAGAAGAAGGAGAAACAAAGAAGTTAAGTTAGCCCTGACATCCATATCACTTTACAGAAAATGACGATATCGAGGGAATTACTGTTGCAGGTTAAGCATTCTATGATGCTATTTCTTCTGTTGTTTCTGCTACTTGCGTTCTTGCAGATGACGACGCTAGCTGATGACCACCTAGATCCAAAAAAGGGCGAGATTCAGTCTGTGATCAGAGAGCTGAAAAGGTCTGCGTATCGTGTCTTCACCCACGATCTTAAGAGGCTTTACCATCAATCCCTCCTCTCCTCTCGGGGTTCATACACATTCTTCGCTCCGCCCCACGAAGCATCATGTGTGAGAATATTCCATTTCGACATAAGTTTTATCTCTTTTTCAAAAAATGAATATGTATTTGTCTGGTTTGTTTTAGTTTATGGTTAAACGAGATTTATGGACCATCTATATTTCTGAGTTGCTTCCAAGAACTCTAATTGTCTAAGACCAGTTTAGGGTCCAAGTCTCAGCCACAGACCCTGAACTAACAGTTTTCTGGATTAAACTTCCAGTAGATGCTTTACTTTTTTTTCCTGTTTATATGATAGTACAAATACTACTTCTTCTATGAAACAAGAATTAACTTCAACACTACACTTATACACAGTTCATATATTTCTATCAGTACAGTAAATAAATATATATACATCATTATGGAATGATAATATTCTTTTCATATTTTAAAGAGCAGTAACTGTATTAAAGAAATATCTCTGTCTAAACAACACATCAGTACTTAATATTTTTTGCAGTTTGTTTACTTATCTTGTTTCAGAACTAGCTGATGATGTCCTCCCTACCATGAGAGAGGTGATTACGTCCTCATCTCTCCCTGTGCTCCACATTGAGATGAGTAGGTTGATAGAATTTCCAGAAGAGACCTCAAGACCCCTAGTCTAGTACTCTTCTTTTTAGGATTTGGGAACGCTGAGTGTTTTCCAATAGTCACTACTAGATCATGAATTCCCCACTCTCTTCCTTCCTCTCCTTAGTTTCTGAATAGAACCCCCTTTCCTCACTGGAATGTACTTTTTATTCCTAGAGGAGAGTCTTGGAATACTTTTATCATCAATATTCTTTTAGTTTTTATGGAACCACCATTCCCTAATTGAATTTTATTTCCAAAACATAATTAATTTGAGTTCAACATTCGTAATCCTTTTTAATGTTTAGTCTCTTTAAAGTAAATAACATAACAATTAGCTTGTTAAAATTGACAAAAGTATATCACTTCACCTCTACATCTAAATATTTATGTTGACACACATGTTTATTTTAAAATAGGGTTATATTAATTTCTCTCTTTAAAATTGATAAAAGTGTATCACTTCACCTCTACATCTAAATATTTATGTTGACACATGGTTATTTTAAAATAGGGTTTCCAGAATTTAAATTTAACTATCAATAATGATTGGGTGGATGGTAGAGATTTAACCTTCATGAAATATTCTAGAATATTCTTGGTGGTATACACATATCAAAGGTTGAGATTTATCTTCAAAGTAGTTATGCCATTTTTTCCTTTTTAAGTTTAATTGGTTAATTAAATAAAATTTTATATGAAATAACTTATGGTTTTTTAAGCTTGTGGTATTACTAAGCCATAATAATGGCCCCTTGGTATCATAACAAAGCCTATTTACAAATTAAGAGTCACTATAGTAAAATGGGGTGAGTCTCCATAGTTAAGAATGTTGTTACATGTTTTTTTAAATGTATATATGTTTGACTTGTATATTACTTTTATTTCTTTATTAATAATAATAAGATAAGAATTTCACTTGTATATTACTTTTAATTATTTATTAACTAGAAATTGCACCAGATGTTGCAAAGGAAACGCCGTAAGGTATAAATTCAAATTAGTAAAAAAATGTTATTCAGTTGTCTTAAATTATAAGCAACAATTTCATGTGAGATATTAAATCCTTGAAAGTATCCATTGCTAGTGTCATATCTATGAATTGATAAAAATAATGGGACAACTAAAATATGATGCTTATTAGGTTTATTTGAAAACAAGAAGGTTGTTTAGTTAGATTGTGTTATTTTAGTAAGTAGCAATGTTGCAAATTGGAGCTCATCACCTAAAAAATAAATCCTCACTATTCTAAATGAATTTAAAATGATACATGATGCTAAAGAGAGTAGCTACTGAGATATTGCTCCCAACATAAGCAAGGGAAGCATGCCCTTTTTCGTATCGACCTCTAGCAAAATTTATTTCAGAATATGGTTAAATGTAGTGGAGAGTGTACAATTTTTTAACTTATATTATGTAGTGGGAAATGTACCATTTTTCCCCTATATTTTGTAATCATTGTGCACTCTGCAAGAAATTCATGGAGCTCTTTTGTGTCTCACAAATGGTTACAATCTTTGGGATGTTTGAAATTGGTTACAATTGTATTGACCTTTTTGGATAGCTTGAAATGTTGTCCGTGTTGGCTTGAGTCTCTGTAATATTATTCTCTGCCAGTTTTGAATAATATATAGTGTATTGATATCATCCAAAAACTATATGAATAAAATGTTCGATTCCAAAGAACAAATCAACTGCTCCATCCTTCTGGTTACATTGCCAAAGGTAAACACTGATGGGTACTTTACATGACATAAACATTACAGATCCTCTAAAATGGGACTCCATTTTTGTGAAGTTCCTTAGTGGGCTCAAAATATAAAAGAAAATGTTAACATTCCACTTTTTAAACTCTCTTTTTCATGTATGGAGCATGCCTTTTGGGGCAATGATTAATGGTTTGCATGCTGGAAATAAATATAACTTTGTAGGAAACTTATAATCATGAGTAATTTTCCTGCTGCAGGAACATGAACAATAATGCAACCTTCAACACGATCACTATGTGATGATGCCTCCATTTCATTTTGGATTAATGAACCAACAATGTTTCTCCACAGGAATTCAAATCCCCATTTTCGGTCATCATTCATTTTCTCGTCCAATTCAAGAATTTTTTTAGATACATAATTGGGCTTCTCAGACAAATCATGAGACTGGAAGAATGGGAATCCCTATAAGGAACCAAAAATGGAAATTTCCATGTTTGTAGAACAGTTATCCTTTTGCAGTTGATAGCTTGATATGCTTATGCTTCTTCGTGAATTCCATATTCCCTATACGTTGAAAGGTACAAATGGAATATCAGTGGATTTACTTTCGTCAAGTAGCCAGGTATTGTTGTGTTTCTTGAGTCATATGGAAATCAACCAATGGAATACTATCAACATAAGCAATATCATCAAACAAAAAGGATCATCAATCACAATCATCTAGAAATGATATGAATCAAATGTTGGATTCCTAAGAACAAAGCACCATCCTTCCAGTTGCATTTCCCAAGATAAATATTGATGGGTACTTTACATGAAATAGACATTACAGATCCTCTAAAAGGGGACACCATTTTTGTTAAGTGTCTTAATGGGCTCAAAATATAAACAAAAATGTTAACATTTCACTTTTTAAACTCCCTTTTCCATGTATGAAGTATGCTTTTTGGGGCAATGATTAATGATATGTGTGTGAGTGATTTTCCTATTGTAGGAGCATGCGAAATAATGCAACCTCCAACACAATCACTACGTGATGATACCTCCATTTCATATGGGATTAATGAACCAACAATGTTTCTCCACATGAATTCAAATTCTCATTTCTGGTGAGCATTCATTTTCTTGTCCAACTCCAAAATTATTTTCCATATAGAATTGGGACTCTTAGAAAAATCATGAGACTAGAAGGATGGGAATCACATTAATGAATGCAAATGGAAATCACCATGTCTCTAAATAAATTATCCTTATGCACTTGAGAGCTTGGTATGCTTATGCGTCTTCCCAAGTTCCATTCTCCTTGTACATTGAAAATTACAAATGGAATATTAACTGATTCACTTCCGTCAAGTAGCCAGGTATTTCTGTGTTTCTTGAGTCATGTGCCAATCAAACAATGGAAGACTATCAGCATACACAAATTCATCAAACAAAAAGGACAAGCAATCACAATTTTTGGAAACATAAATATATTGGAAACTTTTGTTATTATCTCATAGCTATTGGGTATTTTTGCCATGTATCTTACAACAATGTTCTTACACAAAAATAATCCCCAACCTTTTGGTTCTATTAATTGATAATATTACAATTGCTTTATAGGTTGCTATTTTTGGCACTTTGGTTATTGGTTCTCATCTTCCCTCCCAACAAGTAACGATTAACAATGAAAGTTCTTATATTGAAGGATACAATTCAACAAAGTTACTATTTCAGTTAAAGGGGCATATACATACATTTCAAATTGATCAAAGTAAGTTCTATGATTCAAACATTAATTTATTGAAAAATATTTTAAAAGAATAATGGTTATAAACATTTAAAAATAACTTTATTAAATAATTAGTCAATCTATCTATCGGCCTAATTAAGTAACTAAAGGTATATTTAGTGTTATTTAAGAGATGAGAATTATGAACATTCATCATTATTGCTCAAGATAAATCACATAATTTAGAAATTTTTTAAAAATAATATATTTTAAATAATTTCATTATTAATTTATTTATTTATGCATTAAGAAATACTACTCCTGAATAACAAAACAATTGTAACATAAATAACATATAATAAAAAAAATCATGTATTTTTTGAATAATAAAATAGTTGTGACATAGAATAAGAAAAATATGTATGTTTGGTTGTATGAAAATTTAGATACATTTTATTAAGTAATCAATAAGGTTTTTATATCAAGAAATTTGATCCCTCTTAGCTCTTGGTAGATCTAAAGTTAGGCCATCTTAATTTCCTCCTTTAGATAAACTACATTCCACATGACTACCATGGGTTGTTTTTATAGTTTAGTATTATTTTATTTTATTTTATTTATTTTTTTGTATCTTGACCTAGTTAAAATGTTCATTACATTATATCAATCTTTTTATTTAATTTACTTTTATTTTTATTTTTTTATTTAATTTACTTTTATTTTTATTTTTATGTTTATGTAATTTGATAAAGTCACCAAAACCTAAATTCAATATAAGTTATTAAAAAGAAAAAAAAATTAACATTATAAAAAACATATATAAAACTATTTATTTATATGGTTATGCTAGAATTTTTTTATATTAAAACTCAGACTAAAATATAATAATATCAATAAGGAATGGAGCGAGCTAATAAAAATGAGATTATTGATACTTAATTAAAGTTAACCAAATTCATTTATTGATATTTAATTAAAACTAATCAAATTCATTTTTATTTTCTTAATGATAATTTAACATTGTTTTTCTATTTAAAAAATATAAAATTTTAATTTTAATATGTGTCAACTTAATATTGAGCAAAATATAAATTACATATTTTCCTCACACTAAAAATAAACATTTTATCGTAACACCTTACAACTTATAAGAATTTGAAAATTTGAAAATTTTAATTTAATATATATATATATATATATATATATATATTTCTTAATAAAAATTTTAATTTTTTATAACAATGGTATTTATATATAGAAATAGTTATTTAGTTTTAAAATCTCAAACAAATTATTGGTATATAATATAACTAAGTAGTTAAGAAATAATGCCACTGATTTTTTGTTTTTTAAATCCTAAAAGAAGCTGTAGCGGACATGATTTGTAATTAATAGTAAATTTTTGGGTTTATAGTTTGTTCCAAGGAATTGGGTTACAACTCGTGCATTTTAATTTTAATTTTTGGATTCTCAGTTTTCACAATTTTCAACCATTTTAATTTTGTATTCTAATTTTTTACGGATTTCAGATTATTTTAATCGCAATTAAACTTTAAACTGCACCACTGGTGAATTCTTCAACTTTTAAACTGCACCACACTGGTACTTCAAGGATAACATTTTAGATTATATAAAATATTTTAATAAAATTCATAATAATTATTCAAAAAGATTAATAGTAACGATGACAGATGACGATGACGTCATCAATCACGTCTAACTTACAAAAAGGTGATGCCTTCACTACATTTAGGTTACGAAGAATAAATGACGCCCTCGAATTTCAACGGTTAACTGAATGGTCCGCCGTCAGCATCATTCACAACTACTCCAACGTAATTCCGCGTAATTCAGAAGAGCCATATAAGCCTCCCAATTATTTTAACGTATTCCTATCATGTCTGCCATTTACTTCTGTTGTTGCTTGGCTGCAACCATATCAAGGAAGAAGGAGAAACGAAGTTAAGTCAGCCCTGACATCCATTTCACTTTACAGAAAATGACGATGTCGAGGGAATTACTGTTGCGTGTTAAGCATTCTGTGATGCTATTTCTTCCTTCTGCTGTTTCTGCTACTTGCGTTCTTGCAGATGACGGCGCTGGCTGATGACCACTGAGATCCAAAAAAGGGCGAGATTCAGTCTGTGATCAGAGAGCTGAAAAGGGCATTTTCACTTAAAATAGAATAAATATCGTATTAAATCAGCGCAACAATATGATATCATTTTATCCGTTGTCGGAGGTGTACGAACCGATATTTGCATCTGATACCCCATGGGGAGCCTTATTTATCGGGCTATACGCTATTTAATACTCTGTCAGTACCCGTTCCAGTACAATCTCTTCCACAGGATTCATTCATGCATTCATACATACATGAGCATACACGGATTTTGACATCCTGCGGGCTCTGCCTCCGCCTACTTGCCACCGTATATATATACAATATACGCCACCATGCAATGTAGACATGGGCGTTTGAATTGTCAAATTCAAAATTGAAAACCTGCGAATTCGAATTTGAAATTTTAAAGTTTGAATAATGGTTCAGGCCGACGGTTTTTTAAAGATTAAGTATTTATCTGATTTTTTAAAGATTAAATATTTAAATTAGAACACAACTAAAATCAAAAGGACAATTTATGAAAAACATAACTTGACGTTAGCTATTTATGTATATATAAATGGTTTGCTAATTGCAAATGGTATTTTTTAAAATGCAAAGATAGTCACGTACTGGTATTATTTATTAATAACTTTAATTTTAAATTTTTTTTTTTTTAATAGTCACTTGGTGGTAATTTTATAATAACTTTAGTTTTTATGTTTTATTTTTTTTTAAATGTAAGTATTAGTTTTATAAATATAATTTATTTGAAAGTGATTATTAATCTAAATGGTTATAAAAAATAATATAAATTTTTAATGATAGATTATAATTATTTATATTAAATTAAATCTTTTTTTAAATAATAATTATTTATATTAAATTAAATCAAAATTTTAATAATATTATTTATAGTGTTTTTTTTTATATTTTTGAGGTTTTAAAATAAAAATTTAATGATTTTTAAATTAAATTTTAAATCGATTTTTTTAAATTATTTTGGAATTATTAATTAAACTAAACTCAATATAAATTTAATAGTGATAAAAATTTAACATTCAAATAAAAGAAAAATTAGATGGTGTGTCTTTTATTCTAGACATAGATATAAATAGTATTTCCCATTAATGGTTGTTACTTACAACTTTCACACAAACAATAGCCCACGAGAAATTTATATGTGACCTTACAAAAATCCACGACTAGACCTTACAAAAATCCACGACTAGTGCACAGATAGGAAGTTAGGAAGAGGAGTGTCACCCCATCCAAGTCCAAACAACAAATATTGCCAAAAGAAGTGATAAGTGCCTAGTGAAGTGGGCCCATAACCACCACAGACATCCAAAACAAACAAAGGTGCCATGTCCAACCATTTCTAGATAACAAAGTTTGCAAAAGAAAAAAAATAGTGTCCAACAAAGCGAGCCAAATTCATCTCATGAAACACAACGTTGCAACCAATCTAAGCCAATGCAACTCACAGATTAAAAGGATAACAAGTAACCTGCATAAAACAAACCAAGAACCACAGGAAACCACCATACTGTGCCACCCACCATCCATGCTCATTGGTTATTTTCCGAAGACGAAATATTTTCTAGAACCCTTGAATTGGAACCAAGAGGATCCATCTGGTCCCCCATCATCTGAATCACAGGAAATATGACTCTCCACATGTGATAGGCAGGAGTCAATCCTATCCAAGCAAACCCTTTGATTCCTAAGCATCCTCTTGATATCCTCTAGGGAGGGAAACATATTATATGTATCCACTTGCTTATCTCTCAATACCATGCCCAACAAGGTCTTCATTCACCAATGAAGAGCCACAAAGTTTACGTACTCGTTCCTCCTTCCCTTGGTGTCCCTAGGGGCAGGAACCCTAGCTGAAATGACCTCTAAAAGCTCGGAATCTAAAAGGGATTACCTTTCCTCCCCCACTTTACACTCAAGTTCATGAATTTCCTTTCGAGTATCTTGCGAAATTGCATTGAAGTAAGTGGCTGCTGAGTCATGAGAAAATAGTCTTGCCCCTTATTTCCTTGGCTGAGCCCTTCCACCTCCTCCCCACCTCATTCTTTCTCTTGGAGGCATCACAAATAATCGAGGACGAAACTTATTGTGACTGCAATTATTACCACTAACTGCAAAAGAAAAATAGGACAGAGGACCCACCAAATAGGACAGAAGATGAGTCTTCCTCAATCAAGACCCCTTCGCTATTGACCATCGAACAAGAAAAGAACAACACTAGGATTGTAAGACCTCGACTCCAATGAGAGCACAACCCTCAATAGAGGATCCTTTACATGTGGGTTCCTCTATTGGGTGTTCTCAATTGTGGCATCCATTGAATTATATATATATATATGTGTGTGTGTGTGTGTGTGTGTATTAATTGCACAATTTAGACAAAGTTATGCTACGCGAAAAGGGAACCTAAAAACGTGGGTGTAATCACGTTTTTTATGTATTTCTCATTTTTCGTCCTTGGTAGGACCCGTAGTATGCAACATGGGTACTCCTTGGATGAGGAATTAAATTTCGCATCCAACGAGTACTCCCGCTCGAGGTGAGTAAAAACTTTGGGAGATAAGTTGAAAATATGAGTTGAAAAATGGTTTTCATTTTTCCCCTCTAAATTTGATGATGTCGTCAAATCTTGTTTGATTTTTCATATTATTTTTATAATTTCCTTAGGAGTCCCATTTTAGACCTCGAAAATTCCCCCTAATCTTTTGCCTCCAGTTAGGAAAAATGTCATTTTCTGAACAAAAGTGTTGAGAGTTTATCCTGTAAATATTTTCTTGGCCTAGAGGTTCAATTATTGGGTGCTAACATTACCAAACCCCGATTGATCAAGTGCGTAAGCTCCAGGCCACCCTGATCAAGCCTAAGACTCTCAAGAGTTCGAACCAACATATGAAATGTCGTGATAGACCAACACAATTGTTTATGACTGTATATAAGAATCATTTTCCTTTGAAAATGGATTAGAGATATTCCCCTCTCACTTACATCATTGCTCAATTGAGTGTGCTCTCTATTTGGAAAAGGGGGGCCTTACAACTCTTTTCCACTTTCAAGGGGTGTAAACAAAGAGATGAACTAAGTAGTGAATCAAAAATAGACATTAGCTTTGTTAGCGCTCGAATCTACCTTGGGCTGAAATAAGGTAAAACTCAAGGCAACATCAAACCAAGCTTAGCCTCGTAGCTAGCCCTACGAGGACAGGAGAGGGCTCTCTCCGGGTCTATCTCGGCAAAAGGTCTTCAAAGGGGTTGAGATGACTTATAATGGATACTGATTTTAGGCTAGTAAATGGATATGGAAAAGGGGTTTTTAATAAATGATTGGGTTTTCTGGGCTGCGTGGGATCAAGAACAGCATGAGAAAAGATCTAATCAAAGGCATAGATTATTCCATAAGGCGAGATAGGTATGAGGTTTTAGCAATCAATTTTGAAATAATATGGGATGAAAAGACTATTTAAAGAGCTGAAAAGGGCATTAATCAATGAGTCCTTTACAGACAGAAGAAAATTACACAAATACTGAACGCTCTTTCAAGGCAGAGCAAACAAATTGGGTTCTACCTCCCTTACTGTAAAGCATTCAGCTGGAAATGATAATGAATGAAACTATGAAACATTACAAAGACATATGAAACAGAAGAAAAACATATGCTAAACTTTCACACCACAAGAATCTTACAAATCAGAGCTGCGCCATTTAATTATTTTCTCTGTCAAACAATTGTACAATAAAACTCTGTATTTCTCCTCCACCAGCTTTCAGAACTCTCCAACCCTTTACAATTGGTTTTTCAATACAATAAGTAGGACCAAGAGAAAAGAGATCAACCCAAAACAAGGGATATGTTTTATCATTATTAACAAATAAAACTAAAAAACCAATCAGCTTTTCTGAAGAATAGCGCTCCATTTTCTACTCGAATCTGTTGATAACTGATGAAGAGGTGGAATTTATAGGTGTCAATCCCATTACTGAAGATAAACATAGGCAATCAAATCTTGTTCTCTGCTGTGGCAAGTATTCTTCATTTTATTTTAGGGGTATTTTGACTTGGCATTTTTCATTTGCTATTTTAAATAAAAACCAATTTTTAATAAAACTAGCTCTTTTACTTTTTATCTCCTTCTTTTTCACAATGCTCACGTGTAACTTCTTCAATAGCAGCTGAAAGTTTGAAAGTTGATCTTCTCTATCTTGGCCAGCTCTTTCATGAGAAGCCAAGGTGTCAATATGGGTTGTGCAGTTGTTGAAGATGCAAAAAGTTGCTGCGTCTTTCATATTATGTTACACATATGATTAATATATCAACGCTTATCCTCTGACATGGAGTTCTCAAGATCAGATTGAAAAAATTTCAAATCGGATTGCAGGCTACTAATTTGCTGAACAATGCTAGGCGCTGACACGTACATAAGTGATGCTCCTTGCCGATCTGATAATATGGCTTGTACAACTAAAACAATGCATAAAAATATTCCATGACATCTGTAGAAAATATGGCTTATATTGTGTAGTTTTGGTTTGCAGTCAAAATCACTCCAGCAACGAGGAGGCTGATACCCTGTCCAAATAATGCACCAGTATCATTGGGAATGTGTTGCTTGTGTAGGAAATAAGCATGCAAGTCTTTCCCACAGCACCATCCCCATAGTCACACACTTAATAAATCTGGCAGTACTCATGGTTGCTCTGAATCTTCACAAAAACTAATTATATTTGCTGGAACATTTCCGGTCTTGAATCAAGGACAAGAAAGTGTCAGTTTCCACACATTCTAGACGCAAAAAACTGAACTTGTCTGACACCGGAGTTGAACCTATAATAACTATGGTTGAACGTTCTACAGGTGCTTGTTCATTGACCAAGTGGAGAAAACCATCCATATGCACACAAGTTCAAGGAGACGTAGAAGTCTGATGAGTCTGCAAGTGTGAATACAGAAGCAAATATTTTCAATAAGTTTGGAATAGAATCCTATGAAAATCCATTTTTCTCATAATTCAAGCAACTTTCTGCACTGTAATGGCATGTATTCCTCACTCCATATGACAATATGCGACACCAGGCCTTCTTCTAAATTCTAATCACCTGTAGCAAGTTATTTGCTTCTTTTAATTTATTGAAGAGAAGATTTTATAATAGATGGATCAATTCATTGTCCCGATCAAAAATCTGTGTAGTGAATTGAACTTTCAGTCACCACAATTTCTTCAGCCATGCGTGGGTATTAGATTGGGTATACGTATATTCATGCTTCCGAGGTGAGAAATGATTGCTTTGAAGCATCCTTCCCCTCGGTATCATTTAAACATGTCTCTAATGAAATGTCAGGTGATCAAATCACTCTATTAGAAATAAAGCCATGTTTTTCTTTCTTAAAAGGCCTATGCCCTTTTGACTATATGCGTAGCGCGCTCACCCAGTGCGTAGCGCGCTCCATATGCGTAGCGCACTTGTTATTTCACACAGGCCGGTGAGGCTATATGCGTAGCACGCCTCTTGTGCGTAGCGCGCCTTCTCTGCGCGTAGCGCGCACCTCCAATCTAGTCCACAGATTTGAAAATCACGATTTCGGCCCCCAACTTCACCACTTCGATTTCTGCCTTGAGAATTTGTGCAAATGAATGTTTTTCCATGGCTTATATGTGAAGAAAAATATCTCATAAAATCAGATTTGATTTTAGATTTGTTCCAGAACCCACTTTTATAATGTTTGGCACTTTGTCATTTTAATGCAATTCTGTCTTTGGCTCTCACTGTCTTTCTGAGTCTTGGATTGATGACACTTGGTTGTTTTTGTAGGGATTGGAGCTGCTGAAGCTGCTGCCATTGAAGAACTGTAAAACTTGAAATACTTTGACAACTTACCTATTTATTATAAAGACACATCTGATGATTTCTTCTTCAAAACAGGGTTTTGAAGAAGAATCAATCTCACATTATTGACAATGACATAAAAATAAAAACTTACTGAACCTTCCTCTAGCCTGCAGGCATTTTTCGACATGTTTGAAGACCAATGACGAAAGACTGACAGGACCGTGTCTAACATTGGCTCCAATGGGGATGGCAGCTGCCGCTTCTTGGAGGTGCCAAGAATCTGCATATCTTTGGGAGAGCAGACAGTGCCTCCATCCATTGGGCGATGGAATCATTATTTCAAAGAAATGACAAAAGACTGATGACTTAATTTATTTGACTGGAAACTGACTTGAAATAACTGAAAACTGACTGAATCAAAACAAAAACTTTTTGAAAAGGGGCAGCAGTCCATCAAGTTTTAAAATCATGATGGCAACCACCTGCATACTGATGTGATATGTACAATCATGTGTAATGTGCCTTCCAATGTAACCAATCCAGTAGATGGCTACACCCCAAATTTCTGCTCTTACTCTCCTTGAGCAGGCGGAATGATGAACCTGTAGGCAACTAAAAATAACCATTGAAACCAAAGCTTATGATAATGAACCAGGAAATATTTATCCTTTCTAATGCTTGCAGAAGAATGATGAAGGGGTCTTGAAAACCCTGAAGCACTGGCTTATCTGGAGATCCAGCTGCAAAAATACAAGTATTCACTCCATTCTGATATGAAAGGACAATTGATTTCTGAGGGATAGAAATGCACAGAGAGGTATCTGCCATCTGAGTGTTAGCTGTAAGTTCCTTGACCATGAGAAATTCTGGCATATATTCCTCAACTTCATGATCTAGGTCATTCTTAAACAAAAAACAATCTTCAAGATTATCAAACATGACAGCCTTATCATCTTTGTGAAGGAAAAAATTATCTGTTTGTTGATCTACAAAACTGATTACAAGACAGTCATCTTTTTCAAAAGAGGAAGAAGTTTCACCAACACTTTCCTGACTATGTGTGCACTGCAAATCTGCTGTAGCTTGGGCTGTAACAAGACCTTTCAAAAGTAGATCTATCTCATCTTCAGACAAAGGAGACAATGCTTTTTGTTTTCTTCTGCTTAAACGGTAATTATCTTCATATGACAGGGCATTCAAACTATCATTTATTACTGAGCTATTGAAAGGAGTTTTATCACTTACTTGCACAAAGATCTCATTCTGTTTTTCATGAACTGACTGGATTGCTTCTTCATGAAGGCTGTGTTCTAATGATGGACTGACAGTATGACTGAGAACATTTGGATCCATTACTGTGTCTTCTGCATTCCAGATGATTTCAACAACAAAGTTCTCTTTGATGGGCTTCAGCACAAGATATGCTTGGTCATCACAATCTGAATGTAGTTCTGAAATAGCTGACTTGACTGCATCATATTCTGAAATTGAATCTTGACTTCCCTGCACGCTGTCTTCTTCTGTGGGCAGATCTGAAACGACACTTTCTCTTTCATCATTTTCAGCCATATGATCTTCAACCTGCTGCAAAGTCTCCTGAGCATCTTGATGGGTATCCTCTAGGTTCTCTTCATGTTGCTGAAATGGATTCTCATACAGAGCCTCCATGATCTCATCATCCATGAAATTATCATCTTCATAATATTTCTCAAGGCTTTCAATAAAAGTAGAAGCATGTTTGCAACAGTCATGAACTAAATTTAATGATGAATAAGATGCTTGATATCTTTCAATGAACAAGGCATGAAAATCCTTTAAACAGCAAATACAGGCCAGCGGCAAATTTTCATACCAAGATTGGGCTTCACCTTCCAGAGTGGCTAGGAATATCTTCATCAAACAATCTTCAGGAAAAGCTACCTTCAACTTGCGAATATGCATGTGAAATCTAATCAGATGTAAAGCAGCATCTTTCTTACCATCATCGTTAAACGTAGGCAGATTCCTGGACCAATCTACCTTGGGCATCTTATTCGGAAAACATGGAATGTGATCTCGGCTCATGGGAGCATATCTTCTCGTGATTCGGTCCATCTTGAAAATCTCACAGCTACTGATCTCCCTGCAGTGAAGTCACCATGAAGCATCGATTTCTGGATTGTTCAGTGAATGAAGTCGCCAGGTGAATGATTTCAGCCTTGCAGTGTCTGATCGTTGTTCACCATCAACCATCAGATCTGAACTTGATACATGTACTGGGGCAATTTACAAGTTAAATGCTACGATTACAAGTTAAACCGGAGATCGACTGAAGCAGCGTTTATCTACTATGCACTCGCAGAGCAATGTGTAGTTCGAAGGCTACCTAGCGTGACTTCAGACTCTGTCTATAGCGAATAACAGTAACAAGCAAACCATTTTCTTCCCCAGTATGGTCACCACTATGTTAGCGCTCAAATCTACCTTAGGCTGAATTAAGGTAAAACTCAAGGCTACATCAAACCAAGCTCAGCCTCGTAGCTAGCCCTACGAGGACAGGAGAGGGCTCTCTCCGGGTCTATCTCGGCAAAGGATCTTCAAAGGGGCTGAGATGACTTATAATGAACAATGAATACTGATTTTAGGCTAGTAAAGAGATAGGAATGTTTGATTTTGATTTTTTTGGGTTTTTGTTGGAGAAATGGGAAAAAACAATTTTGGGTCCGGGGATAAGGCCAGATCTTTGCAGAATTCGAGTTGGGGCGAGGTAGGCAATAGTCTTGATGCTTTTGATTGGGTATATGGATGGATCAGAAAGACAAGGAGCTGGAGAGGGCAAGGGAGAACATGGATCCTCTCCAAACAGGAAAAAACATGTCAAACTAAACAAATTCAAACACAGAGCACTGAAATCAATGGATTCAACCTCATTTACTCATTCATTTAGTTTCAGAAGCATAAGAAGTGAATGGCATACATTAAAAATGAAAGAAATTACAATAAACTGAGAGAAAACACCATCAAGAACTGAAAGCCACAAGAATCCCAACAGGTGCTGCAAAACCTCTGATCTTTCCTTAGCCAAAATATGAAAAATATGTACAATAGTGTGCCAAAATATTCCCAAGAGTCCAACCTGTAGAATGTCTCAAAAATTACATCATATAGACCTCCTAACCCCTTCCCACACCTCTAGGGGTCGAATTCCTCCTTCTAGGAGTAGTTCCAACTAATTCTAAACAAAGAACTAGAATATAGGCATCTAAACAACTTGCCTCTAAAAGGGAGGAAACTGATTCTTACATCTGATTTTTACTTTTTTAGGAGTGAATCATCTAGAATAGGTAAAAAGTGAGTCAAAGTTACATGTAAACCATCAATTTACATCATGATAACTCAAAAATTTCATCCACAAGCAAAACTGGTTCAACTGGCCGAAATTCTGAGCTGGAAGGTGAAAAATTGACCAAAAATCCATATGCGTAGCGCCCCTGAGCCGTACGCGTAGTGCGTCTTTCAGCCTGATTTTGGGGCACTTCTCCGCATCCAAATTGAGCCCATGATAGCTCGTTGGAAAGCCCTGGATGTTTTCTATCCAACCCAAGTTTAATTTCCCAATTTGGAGCTCATTTGCCCCTCCAAAAATTCATTCTCCCAGAAGTACTTCCTGCTGGTGCAAAAGGTGGCAGCAAGGTGGTTTTCATGGTGTTTTTGGGCCTTTTGATCATCCAGAACCTGATGAAATGCTTTGGAAATACTTGAGCATGCATAAATTACCATGAAAAACCCAGAAATATAAATTTTTCCTTCAGCAAGTGTCCCAAACAAAAGCGAGCACGTCGACGCGCTACTCGTATAGCTGAAAAATCTGTTTTTGGACCAAAATATTTCAAAATGACAAAAATTTCTCTGAATTTGCTCAAATTCGGAGCGAAGACCCTCCATCATGTATCATGTCCAGCCAACGAAGCCTCGGCCAAAATCCGGAGTGGATCAGGCCTTTTCCGCCGTTTTAGTGCTCTGCTCAACCTCCTCTTCAGAATCTTCATTTTTGCTTTGCAGACATGCATGCGAGCCCAATAATGACCTTTCATGTGACGAAGCATGTCTTTCTCTCTATTTGCCTTTGCCAACAAATTCTCCAGATGAATGTTAACATGTGTGAGTTCAGTCTCTCGCTCAACTGGTGTCATATCACCAGGTCTCTTCCGGGCCAATTGTCGATCCTCACGGATTCGCCGCAGCTCATAAAGTGTGTGCTCATCCTCTAGCTATTTTTTACGCTGCTCCAGGTAGTTTATCACCCACTGAGCCCTCTGCAATTTCTCTTTCAGCGTGTCATTCTCGGCCTTTTTCTCCTGGATGATCTCTTTCAGCTTCGAGCTAGGAGAGCTCGCATCAACATCAATGATCGTGAAATCAGTGTCCCGGCCTCCTGATGGGCCCTCATCATGCATGGGCCTCTTGCCTCTGTCCTGGATCTGTACCTGTGCTGAAGAAGAAGGCGAGACCCCTTCCACATCATGTGGAGATAATACTCACTCTGCTGATGGAGTCAACGAGACCCCTTCCACCCTGGGTGGATATAATACTCGTCGTGTAGCTGCAAATAAGGCCCTGTGGCCTCGTTGGTATGTCACATAGAATGGAGCACTGATATGCTTGACCTCGGGAATGTCAGGCTGGTGTGAAGGCTCTCCCTCATGATGAACTATCTCGGGAAGCGGCTGTGGCGCTGTAAATAAGTCACGAGAGATGAAATCCTCCCAAGTAATGCCCTGCTGTGTCAACTGATGTACCACTACGATCTTGATCAGCGCGTAATGATATATACTTCTATGCTGCTGTGCTGGGGTCTTCTTCTGTACAAAAATCATCATCCTCTCTATGTTGCGATACATGAAGTACGAAATGTTCATCATACGTACCCTCGTGAAGTGCATCAACAAACGGACATGGTACGCATAGAGACGCGAGAATCTGCCCTCGCAACTGAAATACCGAATGATGAGTTTCATCAATGGTGCAAACTCATCCTTCAGGAATCTGAAAGGAAAAACCCTGCTCAGGTGCCTCATATACCCAAGTTTGATGTATGGCTCATAGTGAAATTTCTCTAACTGCTGACGTTTGTTCCATTCCTCTCCTATATTTGGTATGCCGGTGGCCTGAGCAATAGTCACTGGTGACAGAATGAAATCAACTCCGGTGAGGTTTACACGGCCATCATGTAAATGTAGAACAAATAGATGAGCTAGTTCACGATGATGCTGGGTTTGTGAGATCATCTCACAGTATTGGAAACATGACTGACGCTGAAAACAATCCATTGCAAGCGGGCAAGCCTGCAATTGAGCCAAATAAGTAGGCTCCTCCCTGAGATGCTTACCACCTTTGCCACCTTTGTGAGACCTCCGTGGCACATTACCCTCTGCTGTGGAATCACTGTCATACTCCTGCTCATAAAATGAATCCGTCTCTGACATGGCTTTGAAAACAAGATGTCTGCAATATGTGTGTTGATATAGGTGTAGTGAAGTCAAAAGTTTCAATGTATTCTCAAAACCCAAATATGTTGCATATGTACCAAAGCATCATAAGAAAATAAGTCACAGTGGTAATAGCTCTGTTTAGTGGATTGGCATAAAAACAGTCTCTGATTTGATCACAAGGGAATTTGACAAATGAGCAAAAAGTGTAATGTAATGTGCAGCCTTTGTAATACTGGCTAAAATTTGTCAAAGGGGAAAATGAGTATGAGACTGTGTTTGTCAATGGGAAATGGGACACAATGTGACAATGACCACAGTGAAAAAAATAGCAATGACAGTGGTAATATAATGGCGATAACAACAGTGGTGAAATGACAAACTGAGAGCGTGAGGGCAGTGACACTTTGACAATAGATGCATAGGTATATATATCAACAATACAAGATGGGAAAATCTTCACAAGGCCATCAACATGTATTCAAAACCCTAAGGAATGAATCTGCTATGAGCATAGGGTTTCACCTCTCCACATCAAATACACTAATTTCCCCACTTTAAAAATACCACAACCCTGTTCAAAAATCACTGAGCAATGATGGAGAACCTACTTGGAAGCCGTTTAAGGCGTTTGGGCATGAACTCGGACGCAAAGGCAAAAAAATTTCGGCCCTGATACTGTATGGATAGCGCGCCTACCCAACGCGTAGCGCGCAGCAAGTGCGTAGCGCACTTGATATTTAACACGGGCTGGGGGTGTTATATGCGTAGCGCGCCCTATATGGGTAGCACGCCCTATATGGGTAGCGTGCCTCCTCTGCGCGTAGCGCGCACCTCCAATGCCTGTCCACAACTCTGCAAAACATGATTTCGGCCTTCAACATCACCAACGCGATTTCTGCCTTGAGGATTCGTGCAAATGAATTGTTTACCATGATTTATATGTGAAGAAAATATCTCATAAAATCAGATTTGATTTTAAATTTACTCCATGACCCACTTTTATAATGTTTGGCACTTTGACATTCGATCACTTAATATAATGTTGTTCTTTGGCTTTTTCATTACTTTTCTGAATCTTGGACTGATGATACTTTGTTGTCTCTTTGCAGGGATTTGGCATTTGACTTTGGAAAAGATCAGAGGCTTGCTCTGAAACTTCTTATGGTGAAACAAATACAATTATTACAAAAAATGAAATTTGACAATTTCTAGTTCCAAAACAGAGTTTTGGACTAGAAATGTCTTCAAATGTTTTTGATAATAAAAACGTGAAATAGAAATCTTTTGAAACCAACCTCATGGCCTGCGGGCTTTTATTTCATGTATGCAAAGGACTGAAAACCCTAGACTCTAGGACTAAAGACTCTTTTTAACGAAACTAATCCTTTATGACAATGAATGCAATGACCATGAACTTCAGTGATTTTTGAGGAATTTTAATTAGCCCTGCAGGTACAAGCATGAGGAAACACAAGACAACCAGACCCCCTCGTCAGTCAATGGCATGCCCCTAGTGAAATGCAACGAAGTGGAACGAGCGAGACACCTAAGAATGATATGCAAAAAACGAACTGATCTCTGACGGAGGGCTGTAAGGACCGACTCCAACATTGGCTCCAATGGGGATGGTGGCTCCGAGGAGATGCCAAGAACGACAGATCTTTGGGGGAGTCAGACAGTGCCTTTGTCCATTGGGCGATGGAGTCATTATTTCAACAGATAACACAAGACTTTTAATACATTTATTGACTGCAAACTTGACTGAAAAGTAACTGAAACTTGACCAAAACTAACTCGACTCTAAAACTGAAAAGACTGATAAAAATGACTTGACAAACTTCAAACCAACCAACCTCCATCTCCAGAATTATAGCCTTCGCTCCGGGCCCCAGACTGAAGATGAGAGATCAGTACACACTTGCAATAAAATAGAAGTAAAATGATATATACAATGATGATGAAATCAGCAGAAAATACTCAGAAGTGGTATCGCTTTAGCAGCCGACCATTGATCGGCCCTCCAGGACAATCATCTCCATTCATTTCCTTGAGAAGAAAAGAGTTTTGACTGCGATACGCTGCAATTTTAAAAGGACCCTTCCATAAGTTTTCAAATTTTCCGTGCTTTCCCTTATCTTCATTCCGAGCATCCCACTTCAAAACCACCTCATCTAGCTGAAACTTATCTGCCTTTGCCTTCCTGTCATAAATCTTCTTGATGCGCTCCTGCAACTTGAAAGTATTTTGAAATACCTCCTCCCGTGTCTGTTGTAAATGAATCATCTGATTAATCCTCCGCTGCATGGGATCTTCCTCACTACCAGCTTCCTGAAGCAATTTGACTACCGGGACAGCAAGCGAAGTAGGAAAAACCGTGTCTATCCCGTACACCAACTCGAAAGGAGACATGCCAATAGACTTTTTCTGACTTACCCTATCAGCCCACAGTGCATTCACTAATTTCTTATGCCAGCCCTTTTTATTGATTTCCAGCAATTTCTTAATGATATTCACCAAGGACTTATTTGAAGATTCCGCCAAGCCATTTCCTTGCGGATGGTAGGCGGTCGAATGTCCCAAGCTGATATTGTACTTATAGCAAAATTCAACCATCCTCTTAGACTTGAAGGCCGCTGCATTATCTGTGATTATCTTACTAGGACACCCAAAACGTGACAGAATATTGTTTTCAAGAAAAGAGATAATTACCGCATCCGTGGCCTGTCGAGTGGGAATCGCCTCGATCCATTTCGTGAAGTAGTCCGTAGCTGTCAATATCCATCTATGTTGTTCGGAAGATGCTGGGTGGATTTCCCCGATGAAATCCAATCCCCACTGCTGGAATGGTGCACTAACTTCAATTGGTTTGAGAGGCAAAGGCTGTAGTTTCTGCTTCCCTTCGAAAATTTGGCATTCGTGACAATTCTTAACAGCCTTGTATACATCTGAAAACAAAGAAGGCCAATAGTAACCTGCCCTTAGAATGTTATTCGCTATGGTTTTCAAAAACAAATGGCCGCCGCAGTCTCCTCTATGAAAGTCCTCTAAAACTCTTTTGGCTTCCTCCTCTACCAAACAATTCAATAACATTCCACCAGGGTCTTTCCAATACAATGCAGAATTCAGTATGCAAAACTTTGCAGCCCTCAAATTCAATGTTCTACTCTTATTTCTAGGCATCTCGGGAGGTGGAGACAAATTCTGAAGCACGTATAAAATGTCAGCATACCAAGGGGAAGAAACAAAAATATCAGATATCTGAAATGACGTACTCTCCTCATCTTCATCGGACATGGTAGCGATCAAATTTATATCTAGAGCATGCAGATTTGTTTCAGCCATGAGCTTGGCGAGTCCTTGTCCTTTGATCAGCTTGGTTGGTTTAATCTCCACATCATATTCTAACAACGCAGCGATCCACTTACCCCGTCTTCCTTCTGGATCTGCCTGTACCAAAACATCTTTAACTGTTGCGTTAGGAACATATGCTATAATGTGGGAATGCAGTATATACACACGGAAATCTTTCAAGGCCTTTACAAGCGCAAGTGCTTGTTTCTCAATAATATTGTATTTCAATGCTCCGTCCCTTATAATCCGACTGAAAAATGCAATGGGCTTCTCAACTCCATCTCTTTTCTGCATTAAAACAGCTGCCAAAGTGTGCTCAGAAGCAAACGAAAACAAAATGAAGTCCTGTGTGTAGTCCGGGCTGATTAAAATAGGGGCTAAAGAAAGAGCTAACTTTACCAAATTGAATGATTTCACCGCCTCTTCTGTCCACTTTACCTGACTGTCCTTTTTCAGCATATTCGTGATTTCTCTAAGATGCTCAGCAAGATTTGGAATGAAACGATGCAGAAAATTCATTTTACCATTAAAGGACTGTATTTCTTTCTTGTTCCGGGGCTGTTCAATCTGCTGTATGGCTTCAACACGTGCAGGGTCAACACGGATGCCATCTTTCGATATGATGTGGCCAAGGAGCTTGCCTTCATCCATGGAAAAAAGACTCTTTTTCGGATTCAGCGAAATGCCATATTTTCTGCATTTCTGGAAAACAACTTTCAAATGATATAAATGTTCCTCATCAGAATTTGAAAACACAGTTAAATCATCAAGGTAAACAACCAAAAATACATCTTTCTCGTTGGCGAAATCCATGTCCATTGCACCCTGAAAGGTGGCACCTGCATTCTTCAAACCAAACGGCATTTTTGCATAATGAAACGTTCCCCATGGAGTGGTGAACGCAGTCTTGTCACGATCATCTTCATGCACTAAAATTTGATTGTATCCTGAATAGTCGTCGAGTAGTGACATCCTTGATGCTCCAACTACTCGCTGCAATATATGGTCCATTTTTGGCAGCGGATAATTGTCTTTTAATGATACCTTATTCAAATTTCTAAAATCGATACATAAACGGATCTCACCTGTTTTCTTTCTCACGGGCACCAAATTTGATATCCAATCTGAAAATCGGATAGGCACAATGATTCCTGACTTATACAACCTGTTTACCTCTTTTTCAATCGATGGTAGCAACTTTGGATTGATTCTCCTCAACTTTTGACGAAAAGGCTTCTGATTTGGTTTGATGGGGATAGTATGCTGAATGATATTAGTGTCATATGTTTTTAGATCTGAGTAATCCCACGCAAAAGCATCAGAAAATGAAGACAACAATTTCACATACTCTGCCTTTACCTTTGGTGACAATGACTTCGATAACTTTACCATCTTGGGATTCTCAGCTGTCCCAATATTTACCTCTTCAACACCTTTTTCAGTCGGCCTCAATGTCGGTTTGCGGGCTACATCATCTTGGTCAAAGAGTTCCTCCAAAGGAATCAATCCCTTAGGAATGATGTTATCTTTAAGTTGCAGTACTTCCATTTGATTTATTTGTATATCATCATTACCATCATCATGTTATGTATCTATGGAGGTGTCTTTAAACTTACCCTTATTCTGCAGAAAATCACTAATCTCCTCGTCATCCTGAAAGACTTGCCAACATCGCTGATTGTCTGGAACGGTGGGGTGGTGTTTCACATGAATCTCGAACTTGTTGCTGGAATTCATTGGGATTTTTAAATTTCTTGTTGCCTTAGCAAGTCCATCAGCAACACCATTTTGTATGCGAGGCACACATGTCAAGGTATGATCAGAAAATAACTTCAGAATATCTAAAACTGCATTACGGTAAGCCCTCATGCGAGGATGCTTGGCCTGAAACTCACCCTTAACCTGCTTTATCACCAACTCTGAATCACCATAGACTGCAATCCTTTTCGCTTTCAGCTTTCTAAGAATCTTAAGGCCAACAATTAGAGCCTCATATTCCGCTTCATTATTAGAGCAGTCAAATGCTAGCTTGTAGGAACACACTCTCACATTGCTTGGAACCTTATCCGGAGTGGAAAATGGACTACGAATCCAAACACCAATTCCAGCACCGTCACTACCCACTGCGCCATCAAAATCCATGGTCCAAAGACCATCTTCATCGTCCTCTAAATGCTGAAATTGCGCCAGCTCTGTTTTTCCTGTTTGCTGCCCATTGTCTTCAGCTGATTGCTCCATAGTAGCTTGTTTTTCTCTTCTTTCTTTTTGCAGAACTTCTCTAAAATTCTTAGTGATTTCTGGTATATCTTCCGCCTAAACTAATTGACTATCTATATCATTAAAACTATCAGCAAATAAAACAAACGATTCTAAGTCGGTATGTACATAATTTACAGGATGATTGATTGGCTTCTCTTTGCTGGTTATCATGTATTTCATCTTCTGCTCTCGATATAACTTTCTCATTTGACCGAAGACTAGAATTGTTGCATAAGAGAAATCTAACTGTAGTGTACCTTTCAACTTTTCCCCCCAAGATCTTGAAAGGAGCATCCCAAATCGCGGAGGAATGTCCGCCACAACCACATCCATCAAGACATTCTTCGCTGGAATTTGATCTAAGCTTACAACCAAATCTTTGATGAGTCCGATACACCTCACACGGCTGGAATAAAATGAATACAAATCATGATATTTTCTTGTAATGTCTAGTCCCAATTTTTCCATGATCGCCTTTGGCATCAAATTGTGCGAAGCACCCGAATCGAACATGGCATTGTGCAATACATATTCATGCAACCTCAAACTGATATAAAAGGGAGGAACATCACTGTCAGGGGACTCACCATCTAATGCAGACCCAAATATCAATTTTGGCTGATCATCTTCAACATTTACCGTGTCAAACATTGGATCAAAATTCAGAATTTTGGAGACTTGACCGCGGTAGCTGCTGTTCTTCATGATTTCTGTCAAAGGAATAGATATTTTTAATTTGGAAATTTCATTTTCCAAACTAAATGCTGAAACTTTTTCGACTTCTTTGACCGGAACTTCCTTCTTTTCAGCCTTATCCTTCATTATACTTGACTGATTTACCTTTTCTGCTGATGATACTTTACTAGCTGCGGGATCAATTGTTTCTTTTCCTTTCTTCTGTGGTATAGGTGAATCCGTCTTCGGTGCTGAAGCCTCTTTTCTTTTCTGAATTGGATTTATGGGCACATCTCGGTTTCTCAATGAGTATTGCTTCTGTTGAGCGGACAAAGCATTCAAATATCCTCTTTGGTAATCATCTGATTCTTCCTCTAAATCTGCATCATTTGCTAAAATGAAATCTTCATCTTTCTGAGCAGCCAAACTTTCTCCATATTCTTCATCCTCAGTAATGTAAATAGGCATATCGTCGGGAGTAAAGAAGTGGTTTTTCTCACCTACTGCATCATCATCATCATCTGAATCTTGACTCACAAAATTCTGCAAAAGAGGTGTTTTAATCTGCTGCTAGGCTGCCGGCTCTTCTTCTCTCTCTTCACGCTGCTTAATTCTGAACTGTGGCTGCTGCTGGCCACGGTAGTTTGGATTACGAATCTGCGTTTCTGGTTTATCAAGGTTCATTCTTTTGAACATTTTTTCCATCTCACGAAGCCAGGGCGGTTCTGATGCAGATGTGGAAGGCTCTTCCTTTATAGTCACTCTTTTCTCTGCTTTCAACCGTGCTCTCTTATCGTTCAGATTCGCCTCAACACTAACGGCAATCTTCTGCATATCTTCTAAGGTAGGCGGATCTCTGTCTCGTAGTGAATAAGCCATCTCTGGATCGAAACCATCCGGGAATTTAAGAAGAGCTGACTTTTTAGACGGTCTTAAGTCATCTGGAATTGCATTATACACTGTATTGAATCTGATAATATAATCCTGAACGGACTCACCAGGATTACGCTTGATGCTGGTATACTCGGAAGTGATTTGCAACGGATCTTTCTTCATCTCCCACCGGTCTAAAAACTGATTCTGAAGTTCCTGTAATGTGTTGATACTCCTGGCCTGTAAAGCTCTGAACCATTTACAAACCTCCCCTCCAAAAGTTTGGGCAAACAATCTCATTGAAACATTTTCTGCATCAAATTCATGCAGGTCCAAAAAGTCTGTCATTCGGACAATATGCTGCTGAGCTGATATACTCTGTGGTGTGCCATCGAATATAGGAATTTTTCTCTGGTAATCAGCAGGCATAGGATCCAAATTGGCCGGCAAAGCAAGAGGTGCAAATCTGGCAGCCATGACTCTTGGCGGATTTATAATCTGCTGTCTCGGAGAAACAGGAGGAATGGGAGCAGTAGGTGAACAAGGTGTATGCGGTGGAGACGGAGGAGAAACTACTGCTGATTGCTGATCAGAAATCTCAGGCTGAACGGGAATGGTAGGGATAAAGGAAGGTTCAATGGGAATCCGTGAACTAGATGCAACTTCAGACGGTCCAAGAGTTTGTGAAGCAGATTCAATGAATTCGGGAATGTTGGTAGCCACGATGAAATTTTGCAGATTCAGAATATAATTGTCGATAGATCTATTTGCTTGCTCAACTTCTAAATACTTGATGAACTCAGGATTGATAACGGTAGAACCAGTGGCACTTTCGGATTTGGTTTCAAACAATGATAACTCAAACTGATCGTCGAACTCAATATCATCAATGTATTCAAAAACAGTGGGGTATGAGTGAGATTTGACCAATGGAACAATAGGAGCTTCTCGACGGAAAATTCTTGGGATTAGGTTGGGGTTTTCATATACTGGAGGCGGATTTGGATCAGGATTTGATCTGGTATGCCTTCTTGAAGCCAGTGTATTGATCTATTCGGGAAAAATTTCAAGGAACACAATCAATTATCTTCAGCCTTTTGACTTCTAGACTCAATCATCCAAAGGTCTAGAACGAACAAGTATACTGGGGTGATTTGCAAATCAAGTGCTGCATTCACAAGCTTACCGGAGATCGACTGAAGCAGCGTTTATCTACTTCCGCTTATGCATGGAAAAAGCGTTTCGAAAGCTACCTGGCGTGACTTCAGACTCCGTCTAAGACTCATGAAACAAACACATCAACAAGAAAACCATTGAGATTTTATTCCCCAGTATGGTCGCCACTATGTTAGCGCTCAAATCTACCTTAGGCTGAAATAAGGTAAAACTCAAGGCTACATCAAACCACGCTCAGCCTCGTAGCTAGCCCTACGAGGACAGGAGAGGGCTCTCTCCGGGTCTATCTCAGCAAAAGGTCTTCAAAGGAGCTGAGATGACTTATAATTGGTACTGATTTTAGGCTAGTAAAGAGATAGGAAAGTTTTATTTTGATTTTTTGGGTTTTTTGTTGAAAATATGGGAAAAACAATTTTGGGTTCGGGGATAAGGCCAGATTTTTGCAGAATTCGAGTTGGGGCGAGGTAGGCAATAGTCTTGATGCTTTTGATCGGGTATATGGATGGATCAGAATGACAAGGAGCTGAAGAGGGCAAGGGAGAACATGGATCCTCTCCAAACAGGCGAAAACATGTAAAACTAAACAAATTCAAAGGCAGAGCACTGAAACAATGGATTCAACCTCATTTACTCATTCATTTAGTTTCAGAAGCATAAGAAAGGAATGGCATACATTAAACATGAAATAACTTACAATAAACTGAGATAAAACACCATCAAGAACTGAAAGCCACAAGAATCCCAACAGGTGCTGCAAAACCTCTGATCTTTCCTTAGCCAAAATATGAAAAATATGTACAATAGTGTGCCAAAAGTTTCCCAAGAGTCCAACCTGTAGAATGTCTCAAAAATTACATCATATAGACCTCCTAACCCCTTCCCACACCTCTAGGGGTCTAAATCCTCCTTCTAGGAGCAGTTCCAACAAATTCTAAACAAGGAACTAGAATATAGGCATCTAAACAACTTGCCTCTAAAAGGGAGGAAACTGATTCTTACATCTGATTTTTACTTTTTTAGGAGTGAATCATCTAGAAGAGGTAAAAGTGAGTCAAATTTACATTCCAACCATCAATTTACATCATGAAAACTCAAAAATTTCATCCACAAGAAAAACTGGTCCCAACTGGCCGAATTTCTGAACTGAAAGGTGAAAAATTGACCAAAAATCCATATGCGTAGCGCCCCTTAGCCATACGCGTAGCGCACCTTTAAACCTAATTTTGGGGCACTTCATGGCATCCAAATTGAGCTCATGAAATCTCGTTGGAAAGCCCTGGATGTTGGCTATCCAACCCAAGTGGAATTTCCCAATTTGGAGCTCATTTTCCCCTCCAAAACTTCATTCTCCCAGAAGTACTTCCTGCTGGTGCAAAAGGTGTGACGAGAATTGGTTTCATGGTGTTTTTAGGCCTTTGACCATCAGAACCCTATTGAAATGCTTTGATAGCGAGAAGTAAATAAATTATGAAAAACCCATAAATATAAAATTTTCCTTCAGCAACTGTCCCGAACAAAAGCGAGCACGTTGATGCGCTACTCGTATAGCTGAAAAATCTGTTTTTGGACCAAAATATTTCAAAATGAAAAAAATTTCTCCGAATTTGCTCAAATTTGGAGAGGAGACCCTCAATCGTGTATCATGCCCATCCAATGAAGTCTCGGCCAAAATCCGGAGTGGATCAGGCTTTTTCCGTCATTTTACTGCTTCGCTCAACCTCCTCTTCAGAATCTTCATTCTTGCCTTGCAGACGTGCATGCGGGCCCTATAATGACCTTTCATGTGGCGGAAAACGCATATTTTTGTCTTTATTGTCTTTTTCAATCAACTTCTCTAGATGAATGTTAACACATGTGAGCAAGAATCGATCGATTGGTGTCATGTCTCCGGGTCTCTTCCGGGCCAATTGTCGATCCTCATGGATTCGTCGCAGCTCATAAAGTGTGTGCTCATCCTCTAGCTGTTTGTTGCGCTGCTCCAGGTAATTTATCACCCACTAAGCCTTCTGCAATTTATCTTTCAGCGTGTCATTCTCGGCCCTTTGCTCCTGGATGATCTCCTTCAGTTTCGAGCTAGGAGAGCTCGCATCAACATCAATGATCGTGAAATCCGTGTCCCGGCCTCCCGATGGGCCCTCATCATGCATGGGCTTCTTGCCCCTGTCCTGGATCTATACCTGTGCTGAAGAAGAAGGCGAGACCCCTTCACATCATGTGGAGATAATACTCACTCTGCTGATGAAGTCGGCAAGACCCCTTCCACCCCGGGTGGAGATAATACTCGCCGTGTAGCTGCAAATAAGGCCCTGTGGCCTCGCTGGTATGTCATATACAATGGAGCACTGATATGCTCAATCTCAGGAATGTCAGGCTAGTGTGAAGGCTCTCCCGCATCATGAATTACCTCAAGAGGTGGCTGTGGCGCTGTGAAAAAGTCTCGAGAGATGAAATCCTCCCAAGTGATGCCTAACATGTCAAACTAATGTACCATCTCGATCTTGATCGGAGCGTAATGACATATACTCTATCTTCTGTCTTTGGTCTTCATACCCATTACAAAATCATCATCCTCTCTATGTTGCGATACATGAAGTACGGAATTTTCATCATATGTACCCTCGTGAAGTGCATCAACAAACGGACATGGTACGCAAAGAGACGCGAGAATCTTCCCTCGCAACTGAAATACCGAATGATGAGTTTCATTAGTGGTGCAAACTCATCCTTCAGGAATTTGAAAGGAAAAACTCTGCCCAAGTGCCTCATATACCCAGGTTTGATGTATGGCTCATAGTGGAATTTCTCCAAATGCTGAAGTTTGTTCCATTCCTCTCCTATATTTGGTATGCCGGTGGCCTGAGCAATAGTCACTGGTGACAGAATGAAATCTACTCCAGCGAGGTTTACACGGCCATCATGTAAATGTAGAACAAATAGACGAGCTAGTTCACGATGAAGCTGGGTTTGTGAAATCATCTCACAGTATCGAAAACATGACTGATACCGAAAACAATCCATTGC